>JAPYYA010003389.1:0-12918 GCA_028533165.1 Leontopithecus rosalia | reverse complement strand
TCACTTATGAAGCTTAGTTTGGCCTGATATGAAATTCTGGGCTGAAAGTTCTTTTCTTTAAGGATGTTGAATATTGGCCCCCACTCTCTTTTGTCTTGTAGGGTTTCTGCCAAGATATCTGTTGTGAGTCTGATGGGCTTCCCTTTGTGGGTGACCCGACCTTTCTCTCTGGCTGCCCTTAGGATTTTCTCCTTCATTTCAACCCTGGTGAATCTGACAATTATGTGCCTTGGGGTTGCTCTTCTTGCGGAGTATCTTTGTGGTGTTCTCTGTATTTCCTGGATTTGGGTGTTGGCCTGCCTTGCTAGGTTGGGGAAATTTTCCTGGATAATATCCTGAAGAGTATTTTCCAGCTTGAATTCATTCTCTTCGTCACATTCTGGTACACCTATCAAACGTAAATTAGGTCTCTTCACGTAGTCCCACATTTCTTGGAGACTTTTTTCATTCCTTTTTGCGCTTTTTTCTCTAATCTTGACTTCTCATTTTATTTCATTGAGTTGATCTTCAACTTCTGATATCCTTTCTTCTGCTCAGTCAATTCGGCTGTTGAAAGTTGTGTATGCTTCACAAAGTCCTTGTGTTATGTTTTTCAGCTCCTTCAATTCATTCATATTTGTAATTTGTCCATTCTTGTTATCATTTCCTCAAATCTTTTTTCAAATATTTTTTCAAGGTTCTTAGTTTCTTTGCACTGATTTAGAACATGTTCTTTTAGCTCACAGAAGTTTCTCATTACCCACCCTCTGAAGTCTGATTCTGTCATTTCATCACTCTCATTCTCCATTCAGCTTTGTTCCCTTGCTAGTGAGGAGTTTTGGTCCTTTGTAGGTGATGATTTGTTTTGGTTTCGGGTGTTTTCCTCCTTTTTGCACTGGTTTCTTCCCATCTTTGTGGATTTATCCACCTGTCATCTGAATAGTTGCTGATTTTTCGATTGGGTCTCTGAGTAGAGGCCCAGATTGTTGATGATGAAGTGTTTCTGTTTCTTAGTTTTCTTTCTAACAGTCTAGCCCCTCTGCTGTAAGACTGCTGAGGTGCACTCCAGGCCCTGCTTGCCTGGGTACACCTGTAGTAGCTGCAGAACAGTGAGGGATGCTACCAGTTTCTTCTTCTATCTTTGTCCCAGAATGATGCCCACCAAATGTCAGTCTGATCAGTCCTTTTTGAGGTGACTCTTTGGGTATATGGGGGTCAGGGAGCTGCTTGAGGAGATGGTCTGTACTTTATAGGAGCTCAAGTGCTGAGCTGTGAGCTCCATCGTTCGTTCAGTGTTGCTAGACAAGTACGTTTAAGTCTGTTGCAGCAGAACTTATAAAACCCCATTTTTTCCTCAGATGCTCTGTCTCGGGGAGTTAGGGCTTTATTTGTCAGTATCCGTTGCTCTGTCCTGCCCAGCTAGGAGGCAGTTTAGTCACTATTTGGCTGCTGAGGCTCTGCCCTGCTGGCGTGAGGTTCGCCCTTTTGCTGTGGGCTCCGCCCTGCTGTTGTGGGTTCTGCCCTGCTGCCGCGGACTCTGTCCTGCTGTTTTGGGCTCTGCCCTACTGACGTGGGCTCCGTCCTGCTGACGTGGGCTCTGCCCTGTTGGAGGAGTCTCTCTGTTATGGCGGGTTGCCTCGGCAATGGCTGGCTGCGTCAGCAATGGGCGAGTACCTCAGTAGGGGCTGAAGGTCTCAGTAATGGCGGACACTCCTCCCCTACTGAGCTGCACAGCCGTGGGTTCAGCTGTGCCCGCAGTGAAACTCTCAACCCCAAGTGTTTCTAATTGCTGTTTTGTTTGTCCCTGTGGGGGTGGGACCCATCAAGCCTGATCACTTGGCTCCCTGCCTCCGAGCCTTTTTGCTTTTTTTTTTTTTTTTAGTTGTAAAGTTGACTCTCTCCCAGGTGTTTCAGTCGCTGACTGAAAGGTCACCGGGATCTGTGTGACTTCCCATGCAGCAACCCACTGCGCTGGCTCACAGTTCACCTCCTGGAAATCTCCTGGCCTGGCTCACTGTCCAAATCCCGTTTAATCAGATGAATATGCTAATCTGCCCTCCCAGATCTCAAATTGCCAGTTTAACAGGGCACCCAGACCCATGTGTTTTGTGCAGCATGCCGCTGTGCTGTGGCACCAGCCATTTGGCCGCACTAGCAGAGACTGCTGCGCTGGCGTCCTGTGTCTCTCCTACACCTGGGATTTTCCCCGTTCTGTGGGCTACAAAGATCCATCTGGAAATGTGGCGTGAACTCACCCTCTGTGTCTTGACTGAGAGCTGCAATCCTGAATTGCTTCTATAGCACCATCTTCCCCCGTCCCCCACAGCTTTATTTTTTCTATCACTCTTCAAACATACTTTAAAGATCCTCTTTTCCCCATGCCTTAGCAAATCCCTTAAATTCTCAGTCCTGTTGCGATACTAAAAAAATTACACATTCGAGTATGTCAAAAGTCCAGTTCAGATCAAAACTTCCATTTCTCATTCAATTGAATCTTCTCTCTTTCCCTCAGCTTGGGAAAGATAGAGGAGGAAACCATCTATTCTTTCATTTTCTTTGTTTCATTTCTTCTCCTGCCCCTCATCTTCGTGATTTTTTAATCAGGGAAGGTGGAGGAGGAAGAAAAGAAAGGAACTTTTAAAATATTTGTTGCTATTTAAAATTATATCTTAGCTATTATATGTCCTTGGTTATGACAGATGTCTAAATACTGGCTCTTTAAGGAGCCTCTGCATCTTTCATTCTGTCAATGTACTCACTGGCTAACCCTCTGAGACCACCGCCTTCCTTTAGTACTTTCACTACGGAATACAACGCACATAAATTTTCTGTTTGGTTTCCTCCTGGAAGTTTTCACTTGGGTTCTTTCAAGAACAGTTCTTTTCAGCCACCTTGCTAGTGAGTGTCCATTTGGCCTCAGTAGTGATGCACTCCTGCCTGACTAAGAAAATATGCAGCTTGGTCATACTGCTGACCTCTTTTTTCTTGCTGCTTCAGCAGATTCTGGGACAACGTTGCTTCAGTAAAGGATGCTGTTAAAGAGATTAAGCTTTGGTCCAAAGGCAGACCAGGTACTCAGTTTCAGCATTGAGTGAAGGTTGCTAAGGTGGCTCTAAAAATGTGTGGAACTATCTCTAGAAAGATATCAGGATGTTAAAAATATTACTAGAAAGGCCTATATGTATTAGGACTATTCTGAAAGCTTATAACAGAAAATACAACTCAAATTGACTTAAGTGAAAAGGAAATCTTTTTTTGAACTTTGTTACAGAAAGAGACTAGTGTGGGCTTAGCTTCAGGCACAGCTTGTTGCAGGGGTTAAAACTGTGTCCTCAGGAGCCAGTTTCTTTCTCTCTCTCTCTCTCTCTCTCTCTCTCTCTCTCTCTCTCTCTCTCTCTCTCTCTCTCTCTCTCTCTTCCCCTTCCTCCCGCCCTCCCCCTGTCCCCTCCTCCCCCTCCCTCCCAACTGGTTTTTCTGGGTTGACTCCAATCTAGACATGATCTTCTGTCATGGCAACAAAGTGGCTGTAGCAACTGCAGTCTCATGGCCTTTGAACATTGAATCTAGTGGAAAGTGAAAACTCAAACAAAAAATAGCCACACTGAGTCTTCTCATTGGCTCTGATTGGAAATATCTTCAGTGCATGGTACCATAAAGGTCATTTTTGATTCCCCACAAAATTTCATATTCTGCCTTATACATGATATGTGCTCAAAAATGCCTATGGAATGAATGAATGCACAAATGAAAAAATGAATCTACAAGCCTTCATTGACACATTTAATAATGACTATTTATTTAGTGAAACCCCAGAAAATGGGATGAAAGAAAGGTATCTTTTTATTCCAAGAGGATTGAAGTCAAGAATTAATCAATTTTAGCTAGAGTCTATTGTAATATAGATGTTGTTTGTATGTGTATTTTTCTTGAGAGAAGGTTTTGGTAGTTTTTCTTCCTCTTGTTGGGGAGAGCAGTAATAGATCTAAGAAGAGGTACAACCAAAGAGAACTATGTTGTGGTAGACTCCTATAGGGAATTCTGTGGGTAAAGAACACTGTGGAATGCCTTAGATGTGGAAGAGAAGACAGAACAATATTAATGGAGTTGAAAAACACAACATGAGAACTTTGTGAAGTATGCACACGTTTTAACAAACAAATTGATCAAGCAGAAGAAAGGCTATCAGAGGCTGAAGACCAACTAAATGAAATAAAATGAGAAGATAAGAATAGAGAAGAAAGGGTAAAAAGGAATGAACAAAGTCTCCAAGAAATATGGGACTATGTGAAAAGAACTAATCTGCATTTGATAAGTGTACCTGAATGCAACAAAGAGAATGAGTCCAAGGTGGAAAATACTCTTGAAGATATTATTCAGGAAAACTTTCCCAACCTAGCAAGGCAGGACAATATTCAACTCCAGGTAATACAGAGAACATCACAAAGATATTCCTCAAGAAGAGCAACCCCAAGGCACATAATAGTCAGATTCACCAGGGTTGAAGTGAAGGAGAAAATACTAAGGGCAACCAGAGAGAAAGGTTGGGTCACCCATAAAGGGAAGTCTATCAGACTCACAGCAGAAACCCTACAAGCCAGAAGAGAGTGGGGGTCAATATTCAATATCCACAAAGAAAAGGACTTTCAACCCTGAATTTCATATCCAGCCAAACTAAGCTTCACAACTGAAGGAAAAACAAAATCTTTTATGAACAAGCAAGTACTCAGAGATTTCATTACCACCAGGCCTGCTTTACAAGAGCTTCTGAAAGAAGCATTACACATAGAAAGGAACAATCAGTATTAGCCTTTCCAAAAATATACCAAAAAGTAAAGAACATCAACATAATGAAGAATTTACATCAACTAATGGGCAAAACAGCCAGCTAACATCAAATGGCAGTAACCTTAAATTTAAATAGACTAAATCCCCCAATCAAAAGATACAGCCAAAACCCATTGGTATGCTGCATCCAGACCCATCTCACATGCAAAGATACACAAAGACTCAAAACAAAGGGATGGAGAAAGATTTGCCAACTAAATGGAGAGCATAAATAAATAAATAAATAAATAGCAGGAGTTGCAATTCTCACCTCTGATAAAATAGATTTTAAAGCAACAAAGATATAATGGTAAAAGGATCAATGCAACAAGAAGAGCTAACGATCCTAAATATATACACACCCAATACAGGGACACCCAGATACATAACACCTATAAAGAGACTTAGACTCCCACACAATAATAGTGGGAGACTTCAACATCAATATTAGATAGATCAACGAGACAGAAAATTAATAAGGATATCCAGGACTTGAACTCAGATCTGGAACAACTAAACTTAATAAACGTTATCAGTACCCCATTACACCTACTCATAGGTTTAAACGAAATATCGGTTGGCCATTATTAAGCACAATTATTGGCATAAAAGAAGTTTTCAATAAAGCAGTTTTAGAATAAAGCAACACTCCCGATCTCTCTCCCTCTTTCTCTTCCTGTTTTTTCTTCTCCTTCCTTCCTTTTTTTTATTTCTTTCTCTCTTTCAAAAAAAAAAAAATAGAACACTTGGAAGAGTTTTGTCCTAAAGAGTTCCCCGTCCCTCCAATATGGGTTTCAAAAAAAAAGAAGAAGAAGAAGAAGAAAAATAGTGAGTGCTGAAGGGAAGGAGTCCCTGAAAAGGGTAAGGAGAGGGACCAAGCCAGGTTATAACAGACCCATGAACTTAGGGCATCAGAACAACCTATGGTTTCCCATTCACTAGGTATGAGACCTTGAGAAAGTGACTTAAAATCTCCAAGTCTCAGTTTTGTCATCTAGCAAATAAGAACAATTGTAACTACTTACCTGCTAACCTAACTTCATAGGGTAGTTGAATTTAAGAACTGAGAGCTTTGGGATTAGACTGCCTGGGTTCAAATCTCAGTTATACCTTTAACCTCTCTAAGCCTATTTTCTTTATCTTTGTATTGAGAATAATTAATACCTACCTCACAGACTGTGTTGAGGTTTAAATGAAACAAGATATAAAACATACTTAGAATAAGATCTGGCATATCACAATTAATTCTTGCTCTATTATTCATTTATTCCTTCATTCAGCAAATATCTATTGAATGTCTACTGTGTGCCAGGTACTGTTTTAGGCACTTGTGAAACACAGATGAACAAAACAGACAAGCATTTACCCTCATGGAACCTCTAGTAGAGGAGACAGACAAGAAATATTAAGCTTAATCATAATCATGCAGTATTTTAAAAGGTGATCATTGGTAATTGCTACAGAACTAAAAATGGAGCAGATAAGGGAGTTAGGGAATTGAGAGGAGGAAGGGAGTGGAGTTAACTAAGGTCAATAGAAGAGTCACAATGAAGTCCACTGAGAAGGTAAACTTGAAAGGAGTTGAGGTAGCCCACCAATGGCGTGTCTGGAAAGCAATGTTCCAGGTAGAGGGGACAGCCGGTACAAGGCCCCACAAGTGAAAACATGCTCAGTGTGTCCTAGGAACAGCAAGGTGGCTGCTTTAGCTGTAGTGTAGTGAGCTAGGGAGAGAGTGCTAGGAGAAACCCAGTGAAATAATGGTGGGCCAGATCATGGAAGACCTTGTAATTAATTAGAAGGACTTTGGATTTTTTTTTTCCCCAAGATGGAGTCTTACTGTTTCGCCGAGGCTGGAGTGCAGTGGTGCAATCTCCGCTCACTGGAACCGTCTCCCACGTTCAAGCAATTCTCCTGCCTCAGCTGCCCAAATAACTGGGATTGCAGGCACCCACCACCACACCCGGCTAATTTTTGTATTTTTTAATAGAGACAGCATTTCGCCATGTTGCCCAGGCTGGTCTTGAACTCCTGACCTCTGGTGATCTGCCCACCTTGGCCTCCCGGAGTGCTGGGATTACAGGCATGGGCTACCATCCTGGCCAGGACGTTGGATTTTACTTTAAGTCAAATGAAAAGTCACTGGAGAGTGTTGAACTTAGGAGAGAAGCAATCTGATCTAGTTTTATAAGAATCGCTCTGGCTACTGTGTTGAGGAAAGATTGGGGTGGAATGAAGCAAGGGTGAAATCAGAGAGCCCTGTCAGAGGCTACTGCACATTACCCAGGTGAGCTATGATGGTAAAATTGACTATGATAGCAGATTTCACTACGATGGTAGATTTGACCAGCAACCATGGATTGGACTGTATAGCAGCAATGAGGGTGGTGGTAAGTGGTCAAATCCTGGATATATTTTGAAAGCTGAGCCACAGAATTTCATGATGGATTAGATGAGCATAAGAAAAAGAGCAACATTCTGAGTAGCCTGATAAAACCTGGCTTGTCAGCACTTTGGGAGGCCGAGGCGGGTGGATCACGAGGTCAACAGATCGAGACCATCCTGGTCAACATAGTGAAACCCCGTCTCTACTAAAGATAAAAAAAAAAAAATTAGCTAGGCCCGGTGGTGCGTGCCTGTAATCCCAGCTACTCGGGAGGCTGAGGCGGGAGAATTGCCTGAACCCAGGAGGCGGAGGTTGCGGTGAGCCGAGATCGCGCCATTGCACTCCAGCCTGGGTAACAAGAGCGAAACTCCGTCTCAAAAAAAAAAAAAAAAACAAAACCTGGCTTGTGTTCAAGAAACTCTTATTCTACTGAAAATTGGCAAAGCATAAGGATAGTGATGCCAGCATATTGTTATAATTATTTTATTATTCCTTGTTGTTAATCTCTTACTTGACCTAATTTATAAATTAAACTTCATTGTAAGTATGTATGTATAGGAAAAAATATATAGTATACATAGAATTCAGTAGTATCAGCAGTTTCAGGCATCTACCAGGGATCTTAGAACATATCCCTCAAGGATAAGGGGGAACTACTGTAGTTTGCAGGGCTGCCATGACAAAATACCACAGACTGCGTGGCTTAAACAACAGAAATTTATTTTCTCACAGCTCTGCAGGCTGAAAGTCCAAGATCAAGATGTGGGTAGGGTTGGTTCCTTCTGAGATTTCTCTCCTTGGCTTGCAGATGGCTGCCTTCCTGCTTCATGTGGCCTTTCCTCTGTGCCAGTGCACCCCTGATATGTACCCTCTTATAAGTTCACCAGTCAAAATGAATTACAGCCCACCCTAACAATCCTATTACCTTCTAAAAGGTTCTATCTCCAAATATAGTCACTAGAATTCTAGCATGTGGGTTAGGGCTTCGACATATAATTGAACCCACTTTTAGGGCAATAGGTTGAACATTCAAGGAACAGGGTAAACTCTTAAGTTAAATGGCTGACAACCAAACCCATGTCATTATGCTAAAATAATGTTACAGTCTGAGCTTGTCTGACTGGTAGGCCATATCCTATCTTCTCCTCATTAACACACAGCCTGTGATAATCTAACAAAAGCACATGCAGTAGATATTAAGCTGCTCCTAATTCTACTCCTGTATTTACATTATTTCTGGGTTATGTGGATATATTTTGGCTAAAATAGTATTGCTTTGTCTAAAGAAAATAATGTGGTTGTGTTTGCTTTGTCTTCTTAAAAACTTTGAAGGATGCTTCAGCTGCCTGGGTGAAATAGCAAAAATTGAGTGCATGTTGTTATGTGAATATACTGCATAAAAATTTGAATGCATAAACTTCTTAGTGTGTTCAACATTTATTTTGAGTGAATGTTTGACACATTAAATAAAATTATCTGGTGTACAACATAAGAATTCTGATTTTTAAAGTAAATTTTTTCTAGGGTCTGCCTTCTTTTTATTTCATTTGCTTCAATACAGATTTTCAAAAATTTCTCAAGACATTTTCCACTTTTCTAACTAAATCGTTTACTGCTTATGTCTTTTCATTCCCATGTACAACAATGTAAATAAGAAAACAAATTTTGCTACACTGTGCCCAGGATACCTACAACATAGCATTAGGTTGAAGGTGTTTTGTTCTTGTTCTTGAAATTACGTTAATAACTGATTTTCTAGGGAAATATCAGTGATAATTTACAGTAGTTTCCCCTTATCTTCAGGGCATATGTTCCTAGAGGCCAAGTGGATGCCTGAAACCAAAGGCAGTACTGAACCCTACATGCAATATCTTTTTTCACATACATGCATACCTATCATAGAGCATAATCTATAAGTTAGGCACAACAAGACACTAAGAATGACCAATAATAAAATAGAATAATTACAATATATTATTCACAATTTCATATACAGAAGATTTGTTCCTATTGTAGATCTTAGCAACCTCGGATTTGTCCTTTTCTTATTAAGTCATGACCTTTCACCTTTTCTTCCTTTTTTTTTTTTTTTTTCCTGAGACAGAGTCTTGCTCTGTCTCCCAGGCTGGATTGCAATTGTGTGATCTTGGTTCATTGCAAACTTTGCCCCTCATGTTCAAGCGATTCTCCTGCCTCAACCTCCTGAGTAGCTAGGATTACAGACACGCACCACCGCACCCAACTAATTTTTGTATTTTTAATAGACACAGGGTTTCACAATGTTGGTTAAGCTAGTCTCGAACTCCTGATCCTGTGATCCATCCCCCCCACCCCAGCATGCCAAAGTGCTGGGATTACAGGCGTGAGCCACAGCCCTCCACCTCACCTTTTCATTTGAAGCACTTTATGACTTCTCTTTGCCATATCTAAATTTTCAACATCACTACTCTTGCACTTTGGGGCCATTATTAAGTAAAATAAAGGTTACTTGTACACAAGCACTGTGATACCATGACAGTCAATCTGATAACTAAGATGGCTACTAAGTGATTCACAGGCAAAGAGTGTAAACAACATGGGCACGTTGGACAAAGGGATGATTTATGTCCTGCTCAGGACAGAGTGGAACAGTGCAAGATTTCATCATGCTACTCACAATAGCACATAGTTTAAAACTAATGACTTGTTTATTTCTGGAATTTTTGATTTAATATTTTTGGGCCACAGCTGACTATGGGTAACCAGAACCATGGAAAGTGAAAATGTAGATAAAGTGGGGACTACTATATTGGAGATTCATCATGTGCAGGCACTGTGCTGGGAACCTCAACATCCTTTCCACAACCTGTAAGGCAAATGAAAGTTTCCATGTTTTGGGAAAGGAAGCTGAAGCTCAGAAAAGTTAAGTGCCTTTCCAGGGCCATACAGTAGTAACTGGTAGAGCAGAAACTGAATCTCACATTAGTCTGGTTCTAATGGCTATATATTCCACCTTCACTCCCTCACTAGGGTTTCCAAACCTGCATGCTACAAAGAGACCAGACATGATCTGGAATGGCTGTGACAACTTATATATGAGAAGCACAGTTTTTCATAAACCAAAGACCCTTCACAACAAAGCAGAGTGTCTTCTCTTAGAAAATACAATATTGGCATTTTGGGGCTCTCCTAGAAATGGATCCAGCAGAAAACATCTAAACGTTTTCTAATCTATTTCTAGTGCTGTAAGGCAATGTTGTAAGCATAACCCCAAGGCTATAGCTCACATACCTATTGTGTATCTTAAACCCCACAAAAGAGTGGCTTTTCTTTGTCCTAGCCTCTAATGGTGTGAGCTTGATGTGGCTGATGTATTGATACTCAGATTGCAGTGTGACAAGGGTTATTGTCTCAGTCCATTTTATGCTGCTATAACAGAATGTCTGAGACTAATTTATATAGAACAGAAACTTACATCCTCACAGTTCTGGGAGCTGGAAAGTCTAAGATCAAGGTGTTGACATCTAGTGAAAGCCTTCTTACTACATCATCCCACGGTGGAAGGGGCAAAGAGAGAGAGTGAGGGGAAGAGTAAGAGGGAATCAAACTCATCTTTTAATAAGAAACCCCTCCCATGAAATTGGCATTAAGCCATTAATAAGGGTAGTGCCCCCATGATCCAAACATCTCCCATTAGGCCCTACCTCTTGACACCACTGCATTGGGGAATCAAGTTTCCAACTCATGACTTTTGGGGGACACATCCAAACTATAGCAGTTACCTATTCAAAACTTAATGCATAAACAAACAAAGGTTCCTGTAAAACATTCACTTATTTGTTAAAACCACCAGCATCAGAAGCTACATGTGTGTAAGAATTAAACCTCTTATAACTGAGAGCAATCATAAATGGTGTAGTCCAGGATCCCTAGGATCTTGTTCTATTCCATATTTCCTGAATACTCACTACGCATTATACATGAAATAACTGCCCAGAGTTATAATAAGTAAAGTAATAAAGGCAAAGTCCTACAGTAATGAAACCACACATCGAGATCTCCTTTTGAGTATCTTAAAAGATGAGTGTGAGTTCACCAAGAGTGGCAGGGAGGAAGGAAGTGTTCCAGGATGAGGGAATGGCTGGTGTGAAGTATGGAGCCATTAAACAGTTTGGCAGCTTTTGAAGAACTATAAGTGACTAGGGTGGCATGTAGAATATTGTCAGCCAGGACTATCAACAAACTGAAGTCTAAAATATAGACTTTTGAGAGGGGGGAAGATGGTGCTCTAGAAGCAACTCAGGGTTGCAGCTCTCACTCAAGATGCAGAGGGTGAGTTCACACCACATTTCCAGACGGATCTTTATAGCCCACAGAGCGGGAAAAAGCCCAGGTGTAGGAGGGATGCACGACAGCAGCGCAGCGGTCTCTGCTGGCGCAGCCAGGCAGCCGGCACTGCAGCACAGCGGCATGGCACACAAAAAGCACGGGTCTGGGCGCCCTGTTAAACCAGCAATTTGAGACTTGGGAGGGTAGATTGCCATGTTCATCTGATTGAATGGGACTTGAATGGTGAGCCAGACCAGGAGATTTCTGGGAGGTGAACTGTGAGCCAGCGCAGCAGGTTGCTGCACGGGAAATCACACAGATCCCGGTGCCCTTTCGGCCAGCGGCTGAGGCACCTGGGAGAGAGTTAACCCTACAACTTAAAAAAAAAAAAAAAAAAAAAAAAGCAAAAAGGGAGCCAAGTGATCAGGCTCGACGGGTCCCACTCCCACAGGGACAAGCAAAACGGCGATTTGGAGCGCTCGGGGTTGAGAGTTCCACTGTGGGCACAGCTGAACCCACGGCAGTGCAGCTCGGTGGGGGAGGGGCGTCTGCCATTGCCAAGAGCTTCAGCCCCTACTGAGGTATTCGCCCATTGCTGATGCAGTCAGCCATTGCCGAGACAACCCGCCATAACAGAGAGACTCCACCAACAGGGCAGAGCCCATGTCAGCAGGGCAGAGCCTATGTCAGTAGGGTGGAGCCCAAAACAGCAGGATGGAGCCCACAGCAAAAGGGTAGACCTCACACCAGCAGGGCGGAATCTTGGCAGCCAAATAGTGACTAGACTGCCTCCTGGCTGGGCAGGACAGCACAACGGATACTCACAAATAAAGCCCTAACTCCCCGAGACAGAGCATCTGAGGAAAAAAAGGGGTTTCATGAGTTCTGCCACAACAGACTTAAACGTACTTGCCTAACAACACTGAATGAACAACGGAGCTCACAGCTCAGCACTTGAGCTCCTATAAAGTACAGACCGTCTCCTCAAGAAGCTGCCTGACTCACATATACCCAAAGAGTCACCTCAAAAAGGACTGATCAGACTGACATTTGATGGGCATCATTCTGGGACAAAGAACAAGAAACTGGTAGCATCCCTCACTGTTCCACAGCTGCTACAGGTATACCCCAGGCAAGTAGGGCCTGGAGTGCACCTCAGCAGTCTTACAGCAGAGGGGCTAGACTGTTAGAAGGAAAACTAAGAAACAGAAATACTTCATCATTAACAATCTGGGCCTCTACTCAGAGACCCAATTGAAAAATCAGCAACTATTCAGATGACAGGTGGATAAATCCACAAAGATGGGAAGAAACCAGTGCAAAAAGGAGGAAAACACCCGAAACCAGAACACCTCACCACCTACAAAAGACCAAAACTCCTCACTAGCAAGGGAACAAAGCTGGACGGAGAATGAGAGTGATGA
>JAPYYA010003388.1:0-12918 GCA_028533165.1 Leontopithecus rosalia | reverse complement strand
AGATTGTATGGTTATAGATGTGTTGTGATGCCTCCAAAGCCTCTATTCTATTCCATTGGTCTATATCTCTGTTTTGGTACCAGTACCATGCTGTTTTGATTACTGTAGCCTTGTAGTATAGTTTGAAGTCCGGTATTTTCTTATAATGTCCTTTTGGTATCGAGGTAATGTTAGCCTCATAAAAAGTTTGAAAATATTTCCTCTTCTGCAATTTTTGGAAAGATCTTGAGAAGTACGGGTATTAGTTTTCTTTAAATGTTTGGTAAGATTCACTTAAGAAGCCTTGAGGTTCTAGGCTTTTCTGTGATGAGAGACTTTTATAACTGATTCAATCTCTACTCATTATTATGCTCAAATTTTCTGTTTCTTCATGATCGGCCTTGGTAGATTGTATTTGTCTAGGAATTCATTTCTTTTAGATTACCATATACATTGGAATACAACTGTTCATAGTAGTTTCTCAGGATCTTTTATATTTCTGAGGTATCTGTTGTGCTGACTAAACTTTCATTTCTAATTTTATTAATTTGAGTCTTCTCTCTTCTTCCCTTAGTAGTCTACCTTTGTTTTGTCAATTTGGTTTATCTTTTTAAAACAAAACAAAAAAAAAACAACTCTTCCTTTCATTAATCCTTTGTCCTTTGTTTTTCTAGTCCCCCACTTTTTTTTTTTTTTTGAGATGGAGTCCCTCTCTGTTGCCCAGGCTGGAGTGCAGTGGTGCCATCTCTGCTCACTGCAACCTCCATCTCTGAGGTTCAAGAGATGCTACTGCTTCAGCCTCTGAGTAACTGGGATTCAGGGTTGTGTTGCTGTACCCGGTGAATTTTTGTATTTTTATTAGTGATAGGGTTTCACCATGTTGGCCAGGCTAGTCTCAAACTTCTGACCTCAGGTGATCCATCCGCCTCAGCCTCTCAAAGTGCTAGGATTACAGGTGTGAGCCATGATTCCCGACCTCTAGTTTCTATTTCATTTATTTATGCTATAATCATTATTATTTCCCTCTTTTTGCTAACTTCAGACTGAGTTTCTTCTTATTTTTCTAGTTCATTGAGCTGTAATATTGAGCTGTTAATGTGAGACATTTCTTTTTTGTTGTAGAAATGTATTGCTATAAACTTTCCTTTTATAACTGTGTTTGCTGTATCCCATATTTTGGTAATTTTTTTTATTCTTGTTTATCTCAAGGTATTTATGTTTAAATTTCTTCATTTACCAATTGAACACTCAAAAGTTTGTTTAATTTACATGTATTTGTGAATTGTTGAAGGTCTTCATGTTGTTCTACCATTGTGGTCAGTAAAGAAATTTGATACAATTTCGTCTTTAATTTTTTAAGTCTTGTTTTGTGCCCTAACATGTGATCTATCCTGGAGTATGTTGCATGTACACATGAGAAGAATATTTATTCTGTTGCTGTTGGATGAATGTTTTCTAAATTTTTCTTTATTTCTTTTTTTGAGATGGGGTCTCATTCTGTCACCCAGGCTGCAGTGCAGTCACACAATCTTGAGTCACTGAAACCTCCACCTCTCAGGCTCAAGCCATCCTTTGACCTCAGACTCCTGAGTAGTTGACACTACAGGTATACACCACGACACCTGGCTAACTTTTGTATGTTTTAGAGACAGGGTTTTGCCATGTTGCCCAGGCTAGTCTCATACTTATAAGCTTAAGCAATATGCCCATGCAGGCCTCCCGAAGTGCTGAGATTACAGGTGAAAGCACTGTGCCCAGCCCTCTAAATGTTTGTTAGGTCAGTTTGTTCTAAAGTGTTGTTCAAGTTCTATGTTCCCTTTTAATTTTCTCTTTGGATGATCTGACCGTTTATGAAAATGGGTTTGATGTCCTCTACTATTATTGTATGCAGTCCATCTCTTCCTTCCTATGATTTAATATTTATTTTTTGTATATAGATGTTCTGATGCTGGGATATAACAATGTTATCTTTCCTTTTATCTACCCATATTCAGTGGGTCTATAAAGATGCTAAAATCACAATACAGGTGCTTACCAAGATACCCCTTAAGAGTTTTAGACATTATTTTATTGGTAATGAAGGCATTCATTTTACGTCTCCAAATATACAATGCTAGGCGCTTTAATAAGCCATTTCACAAAAGTTTACTACCCTTATTGACCTCATGCTATGGGCATTATAGAGTGTCACAATGATTTACTTAACTAAATTCAGTTGTTTTAAATGAAATGGCACATTTTAGTCATCAGTTAGACATCAAGGGTGAATTGTAATAAAAAGTCAAACTTCATTTTTGATGTTTTTCTGCTAACAGTTTTCAAGTGTCACCATTCTCTCCCTCCTTTTGTTTCACATTTGAACAATTTGATAAGAAAGTCTAGGTATTCCTTCTTTTTATGTTGGCAGGAAATTCAAATCCAGAAAATCACATTTGCAGTAACCCATACCCCTAAGTATCAAACCTAAGTAAACTGAGTGTGTTTATTTATAGCAGGAGGTGTTTTACAGGTAGAGAGGCAAGCTCCAAATCATATTGTTAATTCATTTCAAAGATCAAGGGTGAAGGTATAACCCCATCTTTAAACCGTAACACTTCAAGTCAGTCTTCTCTTCCTGACCTCTCATGTCATTTTTGGGCAGGCTTGGGAACCTGTCTGATCCTCCCCAGAAAGCCTCATTCTGTGAGTAAAAAAATGTTCATACCCTTTAGGGGTATATGTGATGTTATTAGTCTCAACATCCAAACCAAATGTGTGTTTGTGGGTCCATCCATCCTCCGCTCAGTGAGAACAATATATACATATTTAAGTAATCAAATATATTTTTGCCTAGGGTATGAGACTCATTCTGAGTTTTCTTGGTTAAATTTAAAAGAAATTAGGTATGTTGTCAGAAAGTGCAGAATAAAAGCGTATTTTTGTTTATACAGGAATATTCTGGCTTATTCTTGAATACATCTTACTTAAAAAAGTCAGATTTTTGGTTCAAATATATCAGTTATTTACTTCATCTTTTATGGATACAGCATGTTCCCACCTAAATAAGCCAATCATGGGCATTATTGGAAATACTAAAATCATCCATAGCTGATGATATATAATGGGCTAAGTTAAACTTATATGAAGAAAGTTTTCTTTCCAAATTATTATACTTAAAATCAGTCATGTCATTACAAATTTGATGTGGAAAGGTTTTTTTGTATAATGAAAATTATAATTGATTAAGAATAAATATGATGTTTGTTTAGGTGATTTTCCCTGAATATATTCTTTAAGTTCTAAATTTCAAGTATCCAGTGGATATTGAAGACCTATGAAAATGAAAGATCTAAGAAAATGAAAGAATGAACTTCCTGGCTGTTATTAAAATGCAGAATTTGTCTTTTGCCAAATAAAAATAAATACAAAGTTAAAATGATTGCTTTATTTCTGGGCTTGCTTAAAAATTATTGCATACTGCGGGAAGGCATCATTTAGTCCTCATTTTTAGGTCCTGGCAGGAACTGAATTAACATTGTCATGAGAGAAAAATCTAAAAGAGTCTTCTGAATCATTTCTGGTTAAGGGTGCTTTGCTTACTTACTGCAGTGTAAGATCTCAGCAAAGTTATTCATAGGCTATGGAAGCTGTGGACACACACAAAAAATAAGTCTGTGTTTCACAATAGCAAAATGTGTCCTTTTCTTTCAACCATGGGCTATTGGGAAAATAATGTGATTTATTGCTTTATGTGCTTTTAAAGAGTAAAAATAAACAGCAGAAATCTTTTCTCCTATCCATAAAATAATAATTTTTTTACATTTAAATGTGGTTTTCCTGTAGTTTTTAAGAGTCTTTATCTTGATTTTTCTGGTTGTTCAGTGAAATTTACCTGTTGAATTTCAGATTATTTCTCTGAGCTGCTCCATCTCCCATTTTTGTGGCAGTACTCCTTTAAGATCTACAATTGATCCTTGAATAACATGGGTGTGAACTGTGCAGGTCTACTTCTAAGCAGACATTTTCCAATAAATACAGTTGGCCCTCTGTGTTCACACTGGCTACTCCACCCCCACCCCATTCTGTCTCCTTGGTCAAACTTAGTTAGAAAACACAGTATTCTCAGGATGAGAAGTCTGTGTATATGAATGGCCAACCTTTGCATATTCACAGGCTCTGCAGGGCCAAATGCAGGTCTTGAGTATGTGTAGATTTTGGTATATGTGGGGTATCCTGGAACCAATACCCCAGGGAGACCAAGGGACAACTGTTACTGTAGCCATTTACACAAATAATCTTTCTTAGATGTATGTACTTGTATGTTTTCTAAAGAGTTCTAGGAGCTTCCATATGCTCTTGATTATCTCATGGATGATAAACTATCTTAAATTCATAGACTAGGTGGACCAGACATTTTCTTTTCAGCATTTATTATAAATGTAATGGAATAATTTTTTTCTCCAAAACACACTGTTTCTAGCTTGAGGCTTACGCAACTTTTGGAAGAATATTTTCATATCTCTTTTTCTTAACTAAGTTGAATTCCTGTGCTGATATCTTTATAAGACATTACTATTATACAATCTTGAAGCAAGATTTAAATGAAAAAGAATATCATAGTATTCTGCATATTATTGATTTGTATTCTCCTGAACAGTGATAACTACCAAAGATATTTCCATTAACCACTTATAATTATTTTCTACAAGTTATTTTGAAATATGAATTTTTGAGTTTTTAGAAAATATTTAAATTAAAATAATGTGGTTTGGATACTTGGAATGACCAAAAACATAACTGTGAAGTGAAAATGATTTGCTTAATCTTTGGGAGTTTATTTTTTGCAGTGAGAACACTTATGATTGACTTTCTTAGCAAATTTTAAGTATATAATGCAGTATTTTAAATTGTTGTTACCATGCTATACATTAGGTCTCCAGAACTTATTCATTCCATATAACTGAAATTGTACCCTTGGATCAACATCTTCCCATTTTCTCCACACCCCACTCCAATCCCTGGCAACTACCATTCTATTCTCTGCTTTTTAAGTTTGTGTTTTTAAGATTTCATATATAAGTGAGATCATGTAGTATTTGTCTTTCTGTGCCTGGCTTATTTTACTTAGCATAATTTCCTCTAGGTTTATCCATGTTGTCACAAATGGCAGGAATTCTTTTCTCTTTTTTAATGCTGAATATAGTGTGTGTGTGTGTGTGTGTGTGTGTGTGTGTGTATTTCACATTTTCTTTATCTGTTTACTTGTTGATGATTTGTTTTCTCTGCTATTGAGTTGTCTGAGTTTCTTATATATTTTGTAAATTAATCTCTTATCAGATGTGTAGTTTGCAAATATGTTGTTCTACCATTTTGTAAGTTTTCTCTTCATTCTATTAGTTGATTCCTTTGGTGTGCAGAAGCTTTTTAATTTGATGCAATCTCATGTCTATTTGCCTTTGTTCTTTGTGCTTTTGGGGTCATATCACAAAAATCATTGTTCGTGCCAGTGTCACAAAGCTTTTACATAATTATTTATTCTAGTATTTTACATTTTCAGGTCTTACCTTCAAATCTTTAATCCATTTTGAGATGACTTTTATGTACGGTATAAGCTAAGGGTCTAATTTCATTTTTCTCCATGTGTATAATCAGTTATCCCAACAGCATTAATTAAAGAGACTATCCTTTCTCTATAATGCATTTCTTACCACCCCATAGACTACCGTTTAACCTTGGCAACCTTATATGTTCTTAGCAACTTGTTGAAGATCAGTTGACCGTAGTAAGCGTGTGTATATCTGAGATCACTGGTTTACATATCTGTTTTTATGCCCATACCATATTCTGTTGAGGAACAGCAGATTTCAGCTACATATATGAACAAATCCTTTATTATTATTATAATTATTATTTTTTGTGTGAAAGTGTTACATATTATTTCACTTGTATGTACAGAGAGGTTTTCTGAATATTTATTTTAAGGGTTAAATCACTTTGCTTGTGTTTATTACTGCTTGGGGGAATAGGGGAGGGATAGCAGGGGGTGGGGAGTTGGGGAGAGATAGCATGGGGAGAAATGCCAGATATAGGTGATGGGGAGGAAGGCAGCAAAACACACTGTCACAGGTGTACCTATGCAGCTATCTTGCATGTTCTTCACATGTACCCCAAAACCTAAAATGCAATAAAAAATGCATGTAGATGAAAAAAATATATATATACCGACAGAACTACTCTTCTAAGGAAAATATTGCCACCATTTGTAGACCATGTAGCCTTCAAGTATGTGCTACTTTTTTGTCCCTGTATCTAACTCAAATCAGGAACTGTATTTTTTTTAATGATTTGCATTTGAAACTTGAAGTCTTGAAAACAGTGTGACATGATTACTGCTGTTCTAGCCCCCAAAGAGTTTTCTGTGCAACATCTTGAGAATCAATAAAGATGGGAAAATAGAAATTAGAATGTTTTAACTGCAGCCCTCAGAACTTTAGTAACAGCACAACAAATTAAAAACAACTCATGCCACACACACACACACACACACACACACACACACACACACACAAACTTTGAAATATATTTTGAAATTAGGAAGCATGATGCCTCCAGAATTGTTACTGCTTAAGATATCTTTGGCCATTTGGGGTCTTTTGTGTTTCCATATGAATTTTGTTGAAAAATAATCCATATGATTATTTTTCTATTTATCTGAAAAGCGACATTGGAATTTGAATAGAGATTGCATTGAATTTGTATGTAGATCACTCTGAATATATGAACGTTTTAGCAATATTATTTTTTCCAAATCATGAGCATGGAATATCTGTCCATTTATTTATATCTTCTTTAATTTATTTCATCAATGTTATATAGTTTTTGGTGTAGAAATTTTTTATCTCCTTGGACAAACTTACTTCTATGTATTTTATTATGTTTTGATGCTATTGTAAATGGCATTGTTGATTTCCTTTTTGGATAGTTTGTTGTTGTCTAGAAATACTGATTTTTGTATATTGATTTTATATTCTGCAACTTTACTGAATTCATTTATTAATTCTAATTGCTTTTTGCTGGTGTCCTTAGTTTTTATATATAAGGCCATTTTATTTGCCAACAGAAACAACTTTACAACTTTCTTTCTGATATGGATGGCTTTTATTTCTTTTTCTTGCCTAATTTCTCTGACAAGGACTGCCAATATTATGTTGAATAGAAGTGGCAGGGGTTTGTATCTGTCTTAGTCTGTTTGTGCTGCTAAAACAAAGTACCTGAGTGAAACTAGGCAGTTATAAATAATAGAAATTTATTTCTGACTCTTCTGAAGGCTGGGAAGTCCAAAATCAAAACACTGGTAGGTTCAGTATCTGGTGAAGACCCAGTATCCTTCCAAGATGGTGCCTTGTTGCTGAGTCATCCAGAGGGTATGAATGCTGTGTCCTCACATAGATGAAGGGATGGAAAAAGGCATAATTAGTTCCTTCCAGCCCTTTTCTAAGGCACTAATCTATTCATTTGAATGGAGCCCTCATGACTTAATCACCTCCCCAGAGACCATGCCTCCTAATAACACCACAGTGGGGATTACATTTCATCACATAAATTTGGGGGTATATTCAGACACAGAAGCATGACTTGTTCTTGATATTAGAGAAAAGGTGTCAGATTTTTATCGAGTATAATGTTAGCTTGGGGCTTGTTATATATGATTTACTGTGTTGAGTTACATTCCTTCTATACTTAATTTGTTGAGAATGTTTTTAAATCATTAAAGGATGCTGAATTTGTCAAACGATGTTTCTGCATTTATTTAGATAATCATATAATTTTTATCCTTAATTCTGTTAATGTGTGTACAACATTATTAATTTATATGTAGTGAACTATCCTTGCATCCCAGGAATAAATCACACTAGATTATGGTGTATGATCTTTTGAGTGTGCTAGTAAATTTGTTTGGCTAGTATTTCTTTGAGAATTTTTCGTCTATGCTAATCAGAGATATTGGCTTGAAATTTTCTTGCTTATAGTATCCTTGTCTGGCTTTGGTATTAAGGAAATGTTGGCCTCATAAAATGAGTTTGGAAGTGTTTCCTCTTCATTTTCTGGGAAGAGTTTGAGACACATTAATTCTTTATAATTTTAGTAAAATTAAGTAGTAAATTCATGTGATTCTGTGCTTTTCTTTGATGGAAGATTTTTAATTACTGATTCAATCTTCTCACTTATTATTGGTCTTATTATTACATAACAAAAAGATATGATTATCCAATTTGTTGACACATAACTATTCATAGTAGTCTTTTATAATCCTTTGGATTTCTTTTGAATCCATTGTAATGTCTCCTCTTTCATTACTGATTTTATGTGAGTGTTTTCTTTTTTAGTCTAGCCTGGAATTTGTCTATGTTGTTTAATTAAAAAAAATCTCTTAGTTTCATTTTTCTTTTCTCTTTTTTATCCTGGCCTCTAATTTATTTATTCTCTGATTTTGTTATTTCCTTCCAGTTAGTAACTTTGGACTTGGTTTGCTTTTCTTTTTCTAGTTATTTGAGGTGTAATGTTAGGTTGTTTATTTGAGATTTTTTTTTTCCCTTTCATGTGGACATTAATTTCTATGAACTTCCCTCTTAGAACTACTTTGGCTGCATCTCATAAGTTTTGGTAGTTGTGTTTTCCTTTTCATTCATCTCAATATATCTTTAATTTCCCTTTTTATTTCTTCTTTTTGTCTTTGATTACTCAAGAGCATGTTGCTTAGTTTCCATCTGTGAATTTTCTTGTTATCCTCCTGTTATTCATTTCTAGTTTCACACCATTATGGTCAGAAAAAATACTTGATATAATTTCAGTCTTCTTAAATTGTGTAAAATCTGTTCTGTGGCATAACTTATCTGAACTGAAGCATATTCTCTGTGCACTTGAGTTAAATGTGTATTTTGCTGCTGTTGGATAGACTGTTTTATATATGTCTGTTAGGTTCATTTGGACTATAGTGTTATTGGGGCCTGTTATACTCTTATTGATCTGTCTGGATGATCTATCTGTTGTTGAATGTGGAGTATTAAAGTCCCTACTTATTAAAGTATTAAAGTCTAACAATACCTATTATTGTATTGTTTCCTATTTCTTAACATATTTTAAAATTTGCTGTATATATTTTGATGTGCTAACATTGAGTGGAATATATTTTAATTGCTATATTCTCCTGATTGACTCTTTTACCATCATGTAATAACCTTCTTTGCCTCTTGTGATAGTCTTTGACTTATAGTCTTTTGTTTCTGATATAAATATAGTCCTTTTAGTCTCTTTTGATTATTATTTGCATGGAACATCTTTTTCTATCCATTTACTTTCTGCTATGTGTATCTTTAAATTAAAATGAATATCTTATAGGCAACAAATGGTTGGATTTTTAAAAATCCATTTAGCCACTCTATGTCTTTTGATTAAAACATGGACTTTATTAGTATGTCAGGAAAATCTATAATATATTAGGAAATAACTGTAAATCAAAGAAAAGATAAATACAATTAAAAACAAGTATTCTACAGTTAAGAAAGAAAGAGGAGAATCTTTAAGGAGGGAAACTCTCCTACCAAACCATAGTTTGTGGTAGTAATAATATTATTCTATTCAGGAAGCAAGGCTATAACCATTTAAGTAATAAACATACAATGGAATGTTTTTTGCATATGTGCCAAATTCTTTCTGTAAATATATTGTTCACCCCAGCAAAGAAAGTTTTATTTTAAAGACTTTATATTTGCAATTCATAAACAAGAAATGTTCTGAAGCACATTCTCTGGTAAGTTGGTGATATTCTTTTCTTTTTCTTTTTCTTTTTTGAGATGGAGTCTCTGTAGCCCAGGCTGGAGTGCAGTGGCGTGATCTTGGGCTCACTGCAACCTCTGCCTTGTGGGTCCTGGTTCAAGCAATTCTCCTACCTTAGCCTCCCAAGTAACTGGGATTACAGGTATAAGCCACCATGCCCAGCTAATTTTTGTATTTTTTAGTTGAGTTGGGGTTTCGCCATGTTGGCCAAGCTGCTGTTGAACTCCTGACCTCATTATCCTCCCTCCTCAGCCTCCCAAAGTGCTGGGATTACAGGCGTGAACCACCGTGACTGGCCAACAATATTTTCTTACTGTCATTTGTGGGTTTCTTGCTTCAGTGTGATTGGGGAGTAGAAGAAATTTTTCTCTAATTGCCAGTTACATTCCTCATCTGGATTTGATCTGAATCAGCCAATTCCTCCCCAGTTATGAAATAAGTTGGATATATGTGACCTGAAGTAATAGGGACCTTACGTAACACTACAGCTTTCAGAATGTAGCTGGTTTCTTAGAGATTCTTTTAATAGTAACAGTGTAAGACTTGCTGAGTTTAATCCTGGTTAAAAAATGTGGAAAACTCTGCAACTCTATTGACCATGCTAATTATTTTTATCACATACTATTTTTAAGGAATGTATACAAATGATTGGTAAATGTTCTTTTTCTATGTTACTCTATGTATAGTATTTAATCCTAGAAGAAGAAACTTTTCAAAATCTACCTATAAAGTAGATATATAGTAAGTACTATAGAACATTTCCAAGTGCTCTTGGAAATGTAATGAGAGTAAGAAAGAATAGTTTTCACTAAAAGATATAGCACAGAACATACATTCCTTATTTGTTTATATACCTGAGGAACATGGCCTTTTCTACAAATTCCATAATTTTTTCAGTCAAAGTAAATTTACCATCAGCTATCTTAAACACCTTTTTATTTTTGAGACAAAGGATTGAAAATTGTAGGCTCATTATAAACTCATTTTATTAGTGAATAAGGAAATCTTAATTTAATATATAAAAATCAGGAAGTTCATTAATGATATGAGAGAGAGAGAGAAAACACCAATAACAAACAGAAATTCTTTGTTTACATTTGAGATTACTATCTCCTTTGTCTTCAATTAAGGTTATTATTCAATTCTTTCTTCTCAAAATTGGTATTTCTGGGAAGTCGATAACACCAGAAGATGAAGAAAACTATATAATAAATATAAATATACTTCAAATATATGAAACGATATACAAATATATGTGTGTTAAACATATTTACATATATTCGTGTGTGTTTATGTGTGTGTATATATATATATATATATATATATATATATGAATCATACCAGCTAAAAATTATGAAAAAAATTATTAGAAAATTACTGTTTTTGAAAATTCTTATGAAAGAAATGATTCAGCAATGGATCAAAAATCAGTGTTAAAACTATTAAGTGAAAGGTAGATAGAGGGTAAATACTTGCATATTTCAAGAATCTCACCCCTCCAGAAACTGGTGTTATTTACTACTAACAGCACCCTTCACTAAGAGAAATTTTAAGAATATACATCAGAAAGAGGAAAATGATCCCAGGAATATTTGAGTTTCAGAAAATAAAATGCCTTTTTTCTGCCTTTCCCAGCCCCAACAACCCAGAAAAAAGAGAAAGAAAAGTGCATAAAAAAATAAATATGTAAACGTGACAATTATTTTGGACAATTTTTACAACTGGATTCAAACAATGTGAATTAATTTTAATGAAAGTTACCCAGAGTATTTTATAGGGTATCTAGTCCATTTGAACTTTTAAACTGCTAAAGCAAATTTCTTAATTTTCAAATTGTCAACACAAAGGGTCAAACTCTATAAGATATTTGAAGTGATTTATTCTGAGCCAAATTTGAGTGACCATGATCATGGCCTGTGACACAGCCCTCAGGAGATCCACCATGTGCCCAAGGTGGCTGGGGTACAGCTTGGTTTTATACATTTTTGGGAGACATAAGACATTTTTAGATATAGTGAACCCCAAGTTTCTCTTCAAAGAATCAGTATGTCAGTGTGCTCAGCTCTTATTCTTTAATTCTTCATTTTGAAGTTTAATTTCCTTGTAGTTTCAGGAAACAATCTTTTCCATCAGTTCTTATCAGTAGTTCACATCCATTCCCCCAGTCCCCTGCCTCATCCTGACTCATCCTGGTCACCTGTTCTGGTCACCTGCTCTGGTCAACTGCTTTGACCTGCCGTAACTGTCCTTCCTGCCAAACTACCCACACTGCTACTCCAGCTGATACCCCTGCTCCCTGTAAAATAGCCAATCGGAATTAGACTAGACTGTGTGGTCTAACCCTAGCCAACAGGGGAATGAATGACGCAGCAGTAGGGGCTGCCTCCATCAGGCATAAGTCCCCCTTCCCCTTCCTTGTCCAGGTGTATGCTCGCCACTGTTCCATCTGTGAGCTGCACCTTTCTATAGAAGTAAGTTGCCTTGCTGAGGAAATTTATATTCGAGTGCTACTTCTTTTATGGCACTGAAAATTTATATATAACAATATCAGTCAAATATATTTTGGATGTATATTAGTTTGATTGGGTTCAGAAAGGCAGGACAAATTGAAGTTGGAAGGTGGGGTGAGGGCTTCCAGGTTATAGGTAGATTTAAACATTTTCTGGTTGACGATTGAGTTAATCTAAAGACTTGGGATCAACAGAAAGGAAATGTCTAGGTTAAGAAAAGGGTTTGTGGAGATCAAAGTTCTTATTATGCAAATGAAGGCCTCAGGTAACAGGCTTCAGAGAGAATGGATTGTAAATGTTTCTTATCAGACCTAAGGTCTAAGTTGATGTTAATACTGTAGGGTATAATGAGGCATGTCTAACCCCAACTTCCTATCATGGTCTAAACCAGTCTTTCGGTTAAATTTTAGAGTGACCTGGCCTAGAAGGAAGTTCATTCAGATAGTTGGAGGGCATTAAAATTTTATTTTTGGATGGGCTTGTTTGCTTTTTTCTTGTAGATCTGTTTGAGTTCTTTGTAAATTCTGGATATTAGCCCTTTGTCAGATGGGTAAACTGCAAAAATTTTTTCCCATTCTGTTGGTTGCCGATTCACTCTAGTGACTGTTTCTTT
>JAPYYA010003387.1:0-12919 GCA_028533165.1 Leontopithecus rosalia | reverse complement strand
GGCTTCTCTGCTCCTGGGGAAAGTTCCTCCAAGCACTGAATTTTTAGGCTGCCTTGGTTGCCAGGAAGTGAGCAAAAGGGATTGAGTTTCACTAGGCGCAGGTGTGGTTGTGTGCGGGGTACCTCCCATGTGGCAGGGTAGAGACACCATGCCTTGGGGCCCATGGAACCTCTATGTGCCCTAATGAGTTCTTTCCCACCTCTCTCCTTTATAGTCCATTTCCCGTTTACCCTGGTTGGATCCAAAATGGGGTCTGCGGTGAGTTCCAGAGGGCACCTCCAGGACCCTGAATCTCCTCTTCCTCCAGGAGCCAAAGCAGAACGCCGCTCTCTCATGGAGGCCCTGAGGACACGAGTCCCATGGGTTTCATACTGGCTTGGTCTTCCGCACACCCCTTTCCCAGGCCTCCGTAAACCTGCCACTTTCACTGCCAATTTCTACACTGCAACTTCCACTGCACCATTTCGTAAAGGGGCCTCAGCCTGACTTCCCAGAGCCATGATCCAGTCCAGTCAGTCTTGCCAGTGCTCATGCGTGAGGCACGAGCCACTCCTTGTATCATAGTGATGTTCACCTTTCTCCTGGTGATGGGTTGCTGAGACGTCACAAAGTAGGGGCTCCTGTGGCAGCGTGTCGGGAATGCCCAGTCCCCTCCTCACCAGAACATTCACTGGATTGTCCCCGGAGGCCAGTATTCGCTGAAGGTGGGCCAAAAGGAAGAAACCTCAGGCAGAGGGAGTAGAGGGGAAAAAGGGCAATCCCAGTCTCATGCCTGCACCAACGTGGTACAGGTGAGTCACCCCAAATGTGGTGCCCTGGTCACTTCCAGGACACCTCTGTCTGTGTGCCAATGGGCTGCTCTCTCACCCAAGGGTTCTAGTCATGGACAACACTACCCTGTAGCTTCAGGGGCTGTCTGGAGGTGAGTGATACATTGCCACTGTTATGTGTCTGTGTGTGTGGAAGTGGTGTTTTTTGTGTGTGAGCCTGTATGTCTCTCATTTTTCTCTCTCTTCTTTCCTGATCCCTCTCTTTCTCCCACTCTGCATCTGTGTGTGTGTGCATGTGTTTGTGTGTGTGTATTGAAACATGTGTGACCTGTGTGCCAGAGGGCATTTTTCTGTCACCACAGCCTGTCTTTCCTGAGCCTCTACCCATGTCTCTGCCTGAGTAGCGAGGCCAATTCTCAGTTGTTTCTCTGGTGGTCCCAGCTGGCATTTGTGAAGGCCTGGGCAATGTGGGGAGGGAGCTGAGTTGGACCAGCATGGGTTTCAGTCACCTCCCCATCCTGAGCAGCCTCTTTCTTAGGTCCAAGAGGACTACAACGAGCCACAGAACAAAAGCCTCACCACAGCTCACTGTCTATCTGCAAGAGGGCTGCCCACTGAACTCAAAGAAGATGGTTCTCACTTCTGTCACCTTTGCCCTCATGACACAGGGTCAGAACAGGGCACCAAGAATGGGATGTGGCAAGCATCTCCATCACTCCAATGCTAACCTTTCTGGCCAAGAAATCACTTTGGCACTCCCTACCTGGATGCCCATGGAGGTGGCACTGTGCTGTATTTGGCCTGGACTTTGTCCTCCCTCTTTCTCTCTCTGTCCCATTTCTGAGAAGTCTGGAGGCTTTGTGATCTGGCTCAGTGTCTTCAACAGAGAAGAATCCCCAGTCCAGGAGGGGAAAACCTCATGGGGATGTGTTTCATGTCCGTTTCCCCCTCCAAAGCTGTTTATGAATGATTGGGCAGATGTGATGATCGTGGAGCTCTGGGCTTCCATCCCTGTTTGGATCAGGGTTGTTCTCTTGGTCTCCATGTTCCACTGGATGGCTGCCTGGCTGGCCTTTGCCCTTGCCACAAGGCAGTGTTGCAATTCACCTGCCCTTCCTCTCTCATTCTTGAGTGTCATCCAACTCCTCTGCTCCTTGGGAAAGTAACTTCAAGCACTGAATCTTTTGGCTGTCATGGATGCCAGGGAGTGGGCCAAAGGGATGGGGTTTCACTGGGTGCAGGGAGGTTGAATACGGACTCCGCCTTGGATAACATTTTGGATCTCAGCTGGGTAAGTGGAAATGGGATTACAGTGGAGACAGGTGGGAAGAAACTTGCTGGGGCACAGAGATCCCATGGGCCAAAGGTGTGGTGTCCTCCCTGCACCACCTGGCAGGTACCCAGGATGCAACCTTCCCTGCACCCAGCAAAAGCCAAATCATTTGGCTCACTCCCTGGCATCCATGTCAGCCAAAAGATTCAGTGGTTTAATTCACTTTCCTCAGGAGCAGTGGAGCAGGTTTGCCTTCAAGAATGAGAGACGAAGGGCAGGTGACTTGCAACACCACATTGTGGAGAGGGCAAAGGCCAGCCAGGAAGCCATCCAGTAAAACATGGAGACTGAGAGAGTGTCTCTGTCACACATGGGGATGGAAGCTCAGAGCTTCACAATCATCACATCTGCCCAATCAACCAGAAACAGCTTTGAGTGGGAAATGGCCATAAAATGCATCTCCACAAAGTTTCTCCCTACTGGTCTGGTGAGTGTTCTCTGTTGAAGACACAGAGCCAGACCAAGAAGCCTCTGCTTCTCAGAAATGGGGCAGACAGAGAAAGAGGGAGCCAGGGCCTAGGCCAGAGTCCAGGCCAAATACAGCACACTGCCACCACCACGGTCATTGGGGATGGGAGAGTTCCAATTGGCTGACTTGGCCAGACAAGCAAGTGTTGGAGTGACAGAAATGCTTGCCACATCCTGTTCCTGGCACCCTGTCCTGGCCCTGTGTCAAGCTGTGGCTAGATTTCTCAAGTAGGGCAAAGGCAAGAGAAGTGAGAACCATCTTCTTTTAGATTGGTGGACAGCCCTCTTGTTGGTGGACAGTGAGCTGTGGTGAGGCCTTTGTCCCTGGCTGGGGGTGTGGTCATCTTTGTCCTAAGAAAGAGGCCACTCAGGATGGGGAAATGAATGAAACCCATGCTGGTCTGAGGCAGTTCCACGTTGCTTAGGCCTTCACAAATGCCAGATGGAATCACCCATGAAACAACTGAGGGCCGGCCATGTGACCCAGACAAAGATGTGGGGAGGGGCTCAGCAAAAGAGAGACCGTCGTTCAGTAGACTGACCTGCTGCTTATAGAGCACAAGGGTCCTAACACACACACACACACACACACACACACACACACACACACACCCAGACTGAGAAAGAGAGGGAGCAGGAAAGAAGAGAGAGAGAAATCAGAGACATACAGGTGCACAAACACCTCTTTCACACACACGGACACAGAGCAGTGGCAAAGTATCACTCACACCCAGCCTGACCCTGAAGCTGCAGGGTTCTGTTGTCCATCACTAGGTCCCTTGGGTGAGAGAGCAGCCAATGGACACACAGGTGTCCTAGAGAGGACCAGGGCACAACATATGGGGAGACTCATCTGTACCCCATTGGTGTAGGCCTGAGTTTGGGATTCTGTGATACTTCCCTGGTGCTCCCTCCACCTGAGATTTCTTCCTCCTGGCCCACCTTCAGTGAATCCTGGCATCCAGTGACTATCCTGTGGATGTCCTGGCTAGGAGGGGCCTCAGCCCTGTTCCTGATGCACTGTCAAAGGGGCCTCCTCCTTTGTGACATCTCAGAAACCTATCACCTGGGCAACAGTGAACGTCACTATGACCCAAAAAGCAGCTCGTGCCTCACACATGCACACTGGTGAAGCCAACTCAACTCTTAACCTGGTTCCAGGAAGTCAGGCTGTGGCCCCTTTAAGAAATGGCTGTGGTGGAGACGGCTTCAGAAAAATTGGTGGTGAAATTGGCGGGTTAGGGGAGGCCTGGGAAAGGGACATATGGGTGACCAAGCCAGGGTCAAACCCATAGAACTTGTGCCCTCAGGTCCTCCATGAGTGAGTGGTCTTCTGCCTTCACTCCTGGCAGAAGAGGAGATTCAGGGCATGTGATGGGCTTTCTGGACTCTGCCTCAGATCCCATCTTGGATTGCACCTGGGTAAGTGGAAATGGGATTACAATGGAGACAGGCAGGAAGGGCCTCACTAGTGCACAGAGAGATCCCTGGATCCCAAGGCATGGTGTCCCCACCCTGCTCCCTCAGCAGGTACCACGATGCAACCTCTCCTGTACCCAGCGAAACCCAATCCATGTGGCTCACTTGCTGGCCTTTGTGGCAGCCAAAATATTCAGTGACTGAAGGCACTTTACCCAGGAGCAAAGGACCTGGATGGCCCTCAAGAAAGATATGGGAAGGGCAGGCAAATTGCAACACTGCCTTGGGGAGAGGGTACGGGCCAGCAAGGCAGCCATCCAGTGGGATATGGATACCCAGAGAGCATCCCTGTTTCACACAGGGATGTAAGCCCAGAGCTCCACGATCATAGTGCCTGCCCAATCATCCAAAAGCACGATTAGTGGGGGAAACAGACATGAAACACATCCACACGAAGTTTCTTCCTGCTGGACTGGGGAATATTCTCTGTTGAATACAGAGAGCCAGAGCTAAAAGCCTTTAGGCTTCTCAGAAGCAGGGCAGACAGAGAAAGAGGGAAGAAAGGGCCTAGGTCAGAGTCTAGGCCAAATACAGCACAATGCCACAGGCATTCAGGGGTGGGAGTGCCCAACATTTGACTTGCCCAGAAAGGCCAGTATTTGAGTGACAGAAATGCTTGCCACATCCCGTTCATGGTGCCCTGTTATGGCTCTGTGTCGAGCTGTGGCTACATTTCCCAGTGATGACAAGGGCGAGACAAGTGAGAACCATCTTCTTTTAGGTTGGAGGGCAGCCCTCCTTCAGGTGGACAGTGAGCTGTCATGAGGCTTTTGTCCATGGATGGGGGTGAGACAGTTGGTCCTAAGAAAGACGATGTTCTGTATATGGAGGTGACTGAAGCCCATGCTGGTCTAATGTAGCTCTCTCCCCACCTTGCCCAGGCCTTCACAAACACCAGCTGGAACCACTGAGGAAACGACTGATGACCTGCAACATGACCCAGGCAGAGATGTGGGTAGAGGCTCAGCAAGAGGCTGTCCTGCAAGAACCCACTTCCAGGGCACAGGACACATGCATCCCAACAGACACACACACACACACACACACACACACACACACACACACACACACAGATGCAGAGGGTGAGAAAGGGAGTGAGATACAAGAGAGAGAGAAATCAGAGAGAGACATACAGGGGCACATACACAAGCAATACCCATTACAGACATATAGACACACAGCAGTGGCAATATATCACTCAACCCAAGCCCCTGAAACTGCAGTTTCGGTTGTCCATCACTAGGACGCTAGGGTGAAGAACAGTCCATGAGCATGCAGGTAGAGGTGTTCTGGAGATGACCAGGGCATGATATTTGTGGAGACTCACCTGTACCCCATTGACACAGGCCTGATACTGAGATTCCACACTGCTTCCCCTGGGCTCCCTCTGCCTGAGGTCCCTTCCTACTGGCCCATCTTCAGTGATTCCTGACCTCTACAGAGTATCCTTTGATCGTCCTGGCAAAGAGGGCTCTGTTCCCATTCCTGAACACACTGCCAGAGGGGCCTCCTCCTTTATGATGTCTCAGGAACACATCACCAAAGAAACGGTGAACGTCAATGTCACTATGACCCCAGGAGCGGCTTGTGCCTTGGGCATGTGCACTGGTGAGACGACTCAAATTGCACCTGGCTCCAGGAAGTCAGGCTGCAGCCCATTTAAGAAATGGCAGTGGAGGAGGTGACAGCAGAGAAGGCAGTGAGAAAGCAGTGGGTTTGGTGAGGCCTGGGAAAGGGACATGCATGAGAAAAAGCCAGGGTCAAACCTATAGGACTTGTGTCCTCAGGACCTCCGTGACCGATTGATCTGCTTCAGCTCCTGGTGGAAGAGGAGATTCAGGGCACCTGAAGGGCATTTTGGACTCTGTCTGGGATTCCATGTTGGATCCCACATGGGTAAGCAGGAATGGGATTATAATGGAAAGAGGTGGGAAAGGTCTTGCTCAGTCACAGAGAGATCCCATGGGCTGCAAGGCCTGGTATCGCTACTCTGCCACCTGTCAGGTACCCCAGATACAACCTCCTCTGCACCCAGTGGAACCCATTCTTTTTGTCCTGCTCCCTGGCATTCGTGGCAGTCCAAAAATTCAGGGCTTGAAGGCACTTTCTCCAGGAGCACAGGAACGAGATGGCTCTAAAGAATGATCATTGCACTTGCCCAATCATCCAGAAGCAGGTTTGGAGTGGTATTCGAAAATGAAATGCATCCCCATGAGCATCCTTGCTGAACTGGGGAGTGTTCTCTGTTGAAGACACTGAGACAGACCAAGAAGACTCTAGGCTTCTCAGAAATGGGGAAGACAGACAAAGAGGGAGGACAGAGCCTAGGCCAGAGTCCAGGCCAAATACAGCACTCTGCCACCTTCACGGGCATTGGGGAGTGGGGGAGTGCCAAATGGTTGACTTAGCCAGAAAGGCCGGCATTAGAGTGACAGAGATGCTTGCCATATCTTCTACTTGGAGCCCTGTTCCAGTCCTATGTCAAGCTATGGCTAGATGTCTCAATGAGGGCAAAGGCAAGAGAAGTGAGAACCATCTTCTTGAGGTTCCTGGACAGCGCTCCTGCAGATGGACAGTGAGCTGCAGGGTTCTGGTGGGATATCCAACATGGGATTCGAATTGGAGTCTGGAGAGAGCATAGGGTGCCCTGAGTCTCCACTTCTGCTGGGAGCCAAAGCAGAAGACCGTATGCTCGTTGATGTCCTGAGGACATGAGTCCTCAGGTTTACCCGTGGCTTGCTCTTGCACACACCTCTTTCCCAGGCCTCCCCAAAGCCGTCATTTTCTCTGCCGCTTTCTCTGCCACTACCTTTGCCAGTCATTTCTTAAAGTGACTCAGCCTGACATCCCAGAGCCAGGGTCAAATCAAGTCACCTTGCCAGTGCACATGTGCGAGGCATGAGCTGCTCCTCGGGTCATAAAGATGTTCACCATTGTCCTGGTGATGGGTTCCTGAGACCTCAAAAAGGAGGAGCCCCCTTTGGCAGTGTGTAATGAATGAGGGTCAGGCCCCTCCTTGCCTGGATGTCCACAGGATAGTCTCCAGAGGCCAGGAGGAAGAAACCTCAGGCAGAGGGAGCACCGGGGAATCAGCATGGAATCTCAGTCTCACACCTGAGCCAATGGGGCACAGGTGAGACTCCCAAAATGGTATGTCCTGGTCATCTCCAACACACCTCTGCCTGTGTGCCCCATGGCTGTTCTCTCACCCAATGGTCCTAGTAGTGGACAACAGAACCCTGAAGCTTCAGGGGCTGCTTGGCAGAAAGTGATTCTCTGCCACTGCTATGTGTCTGTGTGTGTGTAAGGGGTGATTTGTGTGTTACGTGCCTTTTTGTATCTCTCTTATTTCTCTCTCCCTTCTTTCAGGCTCCCTCTCTTTCTCACTCCCTGTATCTGCATGAGTGCTTGTGTGTGCATGTGTGTGTGTGTGCATGTGTATGTGTGTGTTGGGATGTGTGTGCCCTGTGTGCCAGAGGGTGGTTTCTTGCACGACTGCCTCTCTTTTGCTGAGCCTCTCCTATCATCTCTGCCTGGGTTGCATGGCAAGTCATCAGTCATTTCCCCAGTGGTTCCACTGGCATTCGTGAAGACCTGGGAAACATGGGGAGGGAGCTGCCTCGGACCAGCATGGGTTTCATTCACCTCCCCATCCTGAGTGACACCATTCTTAAGACAAAGATGACCACACCCATTAGCAGTGGACAAAAGCCATACCAGAGCTCACTGTCCACCTGCAAGAGGGCTGCCCAGCAACCATAAAGAAGATAGTTTTCACTTCTGTGGCCTTGCCCCCATTGAGAAATCTAGCCACAGCTTGAAACAAAACTGGAACAATGCCAGGAATGGGATGTGGCAAGAATGCCTGTAACTCCAATGATAACATTTTTGGCTAAGACAACCATTTGGCACTCCCACCCTGGATGATTGTGGAGGTGGCATTCTGCTGTATTTGACCTGGACTCTGTCCTTCCTTTTTCTCTGTTTGCCCTGTTTCTGAGAAGGCTAGAGGATTGTTGGTTTTGCTCAGTGTCTTCCACAGGGAACACTCCCCAACCCAGCAGGAGTAAACTTCGTGGGAATGAGTTTCATGTCTCTTTCCAGCTCCAAAGCTGTTACTGGATGATTGGGAAGGTACAATGATTGTGGAGCTCTGGGATTCCATCCTCATGTGGGACAGAAATGCTCTCTTGGTCTCCATGTCCCTCTGAATGACTGCCTGGCTGGCCTTCACCCTCTTCACAAGGCGTTGTTGCAATTCACATGCCTTTCCTCTCTCATTCTTGAGGGCCATCTGGCTCCTCTGCTCTTGGGGAAAGTGCCTTCAAGCACTGAGTCTTTTGCCTGTCATGGATGCCAGGGAGTGAGCCCAAGGATTGGGTTTCGCTGGATGCAAAGAAGGTTGCATTCAGGGTACCTGCCAAGTGGCAGGTGGGGATACCATGCCTTGAAGCCCACAGGATCTTTCTGTACCCCAGGGAGGTCTTTCCCACCTCTCTCCATTGTAATCCCACTTTCACTCACCCAGGTGGGATTCAAAATGGAATCTGAGATGAAGTCTGGAGAGCCCATTAGGCTCCCTGTATCTCATCTTCTGCCAGAAACCAACAAAGCAAAAGACCACTTGCTGGTAGAGAGCCTGAGGAGACGAGTCTTATCGGTTTGACCCTGGCTTGGTCTTGCCCACAAACCTGCCCCAGGTCTCCCCAAACCCCCCACTTTCACCACAGCTTTCTCCACCACCACCTCTGTGGCAGCCATTTCTTAAAGAAGCTGACTTCTTGGGACCAGGTGTGAGTCGAGTCTGCCTTGACACTGCACATGTGTGAGGCATGAGCCACTCCTCAGGCCATAGTGACATTCACCATTGCCCTAGTGAGGTGCATTCCTCAGGGCTGCACCCATAGACATGTCCTTATCACTTCCAGGACACCTCTGCCTGTATGCCCCTGGGCTGCTCTTCACCCAAGGGTCCTAGTGGTGGACAAGAGAACACTGCAGCTTCAGGGGCTCCCTGAGCTTGAGTGAGTGATACTGCTGTGTGTCTGTGTGTGTGGAAGTGGTGTTGTTTGTGTCTGTGGGCCTGTATGTCTTTCTCTGATTTCTTTCTCTTTTGTTTTCCACTATCTCTTTCTCGCTCTCTGCTCTCTCTCTCTCTCTCTCTCTCTCTCTCTCTCTCTGTGTGTGTGTGTGTGTGTGTGTGTGTGTGTGTTGTGTGTGTGTGTATTGGGATGCATGTGGCCTGTGTGCTGGAGGGCAGTTTCTTGCATGACAGCCTCTCTTTTGCTAAGCCTCTCCGTGCATCTCTGCCTGGGGCATGTTTCCGGTTTTCAGTTGTTTCCTTAGAGATTCCAGATGGTGTTTGTGAAGGCCTGGACAACCTCAAGAGAAAGCTATGTCAGACCATCACGAGTTTCAATCACCTCACTATCTGGAGAGGGCTCTTATTTGGACCAAGATCTCACAGCCCAGCCATGGACAAAAGCCTTACCACTGCTCACTGTCCCCCTCCAGGTGGGCTGCCCACCAACCTCAAAGAATATGGTTCTCACTTCTCTCACCTTTATCCTCATTAAAAAATCTAGCCACAGCTCAACACAGGGCCAGAAAAGGGCTCCAAGAACAGGATGTTGCAAGAATCTCTGTCAATCCAAAGCTGGCCTTTCTTGCCTAGTCAACCGTTTGGCACTCCCCCACCCCCTGCTGAATGCCCATGGAGGTAGCATTGTGCTGTATTTGGCCTGGACTCTAACCTCCGTCTTTCTGTCTGCACCCATTTCTGAGAAGCCTAGAGGCTTCTTGGTCTGGCTCAGGGTCTTCCACAAAGAAGGGATGACATGGATGCCAGGGAGGGAGCCATAGGTATTGGGTTTTGCTGGGTGCAAGGGAGATTGTGTCCAGGTTACCTACCAGGTGGCTGGGTGGGGACATCACCATGCCTTGGGGCCCATGGGATCTCTCTTTGCTTCAGTGAGTTCGTTCTCACCTTTCCATTGTAATCTCATTCCCGTGTACTTACCCTATGCAATCCACAGTGGGATCTGAGGTGGAGTTCAGAGAGCCCATTGGGCACCCTGAAGTCAGAATGCCGCCACGTTAAGAAATGGTGCAGCAGAAGAGGTGGCAGAGTAATTGGCAGCAAAAGTGATGAGTTTGGGGAGGCTTGGGAAAGGGGCGTGCTCAAGACCAAGCCAGTGTCAAACCTGTGGGGGCCCTGAGGACACCAGTCCCTTGGGTTTAATGCTGGCTTGGTCTTGAGCATGCCCCCTCTGCTTCAGATCCCAGTGGAAGAGGAGATTCAGGGCACCTCATGGGCTCTCCGGACTTCACCTCGGATTCCATTTTGGATCCCACCAGGGTAAGTGGAAATGGGTTTACAATGGAGAGAGGCTGGAAGGGTGGAAATGGGATTACAATGGAGAGAGGCTGGAAGGACCTCTCTGGGGCACCGAGTGATCCCAAAGGCCCCAAGGCACGGTGTCCCCACACTGCCATAAGGCAGGTACCCCTGATGAAACTTCCCGTGCACCCAACAAAACTTAAAACCTTTGGCTCACTCCCTGGCATTCATGGCAGCCAAAATATTCAGTGCTTGTATTCACTTTCCCCAAGAGCAGAGGAGTTGCAACTCCCCAGGAGTTGCAACACTGCCTTGTGGAGAGGGCAGATATCAGCCAGGAAGCCATTCAGTAAGACATGGAGACAGAGAGAGCATCCCTGACCCACAAAGGGATGGAAGCCCAGAGCTCCATGATCATTGAACCTGCCCAATCATCCAGAAACAGTTTTTGAGGGGGATGTGGAAATGAAATGCATCCCCATGAAGTTTCCCCTGCTGGACTGGTGAGCATTCTCTGTTGAAGATAATGAACCAGACCAAGAAACCTCTAGATTTCTAGGAAAAGGGGCAGACATTGAAAGATGGAGAACAGAACCTAGGCCAGAGTGCAGGACAAATATAGCACAATGCCACCTTCATGGGTGTGGGGTTGAGTGGAAGTGCCAAATTGCTAACTTGGCCAGAAAGACCAGTGTTGGAGTGACAGAGATGCTTGCCACATCCTGTTCTTGTCAACCTGTTCCAGCCCTCTGTGGAGCAGTGGCTAGATTTCTCAATGAGGGCAAAGGCGAGACAAGTGAGAACCATCTTCTTTGAGGTTGAGCAGCCCTCTTGCAGGTGGGCAGTGAGCTGTGGTGAGGCTTTCGTCTGTGGCAGAAAGGTGTGATCATCTTGGTCCTATGAAGGACTCCACTCAGTGTCTTCCAAAAGAACACTCCCCAGTCTAGCAAAGGGAAACCTTATGTGGATATGTTTCATATTCGTTTCCCTTTCCAAATAAGTTCTTGGATGATTGGGCAAGTGCGGTGATTGTGTAGCTCTGGGATTCCATCCCTCTGTTGGACAGGGATGCTGTCTCTGTCTCCATGTTCCATTCGATGGTTTCCTGGCTGGCTTTTGCCCTCTCCAAAAGGCATTGTTGCAATTCCCCTGCCCTTCCTCTGTCATTCTTGAGGGCCATATGGCATCTTGGCTCCTGAGAAAAGAGAAATTTTGGCTGTCACAGATGCCAGGGAGTGAGCCAAAGAAATTTGAATATGCTGGGGGCAGGGGAGGCTGCATCTGGGGTACCTGCCAGGTGGCTGGGTGGGGACTCTATGCCTTGGGTCCTATGGGATGTCTCTGTGCCCCAGTGAGGTCCTTCCCTCCTCTCTCCATTGTAATCCCATTCCTGCTTATCCAGGTAAGATGCAAATTGGGATCCGAATCAGAGTCCAGAGAGCCCATCGGGCACCATGAATCTCCTCTTCTGTCAGGAGCTGAAGCAAAAAACTGCTCACTCTTGGAGGCCCTGAGGACATGAATAATATGGTTTGACACTGGCTTGGTCTCACACACGCCTCTTTCCCAGGCTTCCCCAAACCCACTGCTTTAGCCACTGCTTTCTCTACTGCTGCGTTTGCCATAGTTGTTTCTTTTTTTTTTCTTTTTATTGCACTTTAGGTTTTGGGGTACATGTGCAGAACATGTAAGATAGTTGCATAGGTACACACATGGTAGTGGGTTTTGCTGCCTTCTGCCCCTTAACCCACATTTTGGCATTTCTCCCCATGTCCCTCCCCTATTTCCCCCAATAGACTTCAGTGTGTAGTACTCCCTTCCCTGTGTCCATGTGTTCTCATTGTTCATCACCCGCCTATGAGTGAGAATATATGGTGTTTCATTTACTGTTCTTGTGTCAATTTGCTGAGAATGATGTTCTCCAGATTCATCCATGTCCCTACAAAGGACACGAACTCATCATTTCTGATTGCTGCATAATATTCCATGGTGTATATGTGCCACATTTTCCCTGTCCAGTCTATCATGGATGGGCATTTGGGTTGGTTCCACGTCTTTGCTATTGTAAACAGTGCTGCGATGAACATTTGTGTGCATGTGTCCTTATAGTAGAACGATTTATAGTCCTTTGGATATATACCTAGTAATGGGATTGCTGGGTCAAATGGAATTTCCATTTCTAGATCCTTGGGGACTCGCCACACTATCTTCCTAAATGGTTGAACTAATTTACACTCCCACCAGCAGTGTAACAGTGTACCTATTTCTCCACATCCTCTCCAGCATCTGTTGTCTCCAGATTTTTTAATGCTCGCCATTCTAACTGGTGTGAGATGGTATCTCAATGTGGTTTTGATTTGCATCTCTCTAATGACCAGTGATGATGAGCATTTTTTCTTTTCTTTTTTTTTCTTTTTATTGTATTTTAGGTTTTGGGGTACTTGTGCAGAACATGCAAGATAGTTGCATAGGTACACACGTGGCAGTGTATTTTGCTGCCTTCTGCCCCCTCACCCATATTTGGCATTT
>JAPYYA010003386.1:0-12919 GCA_028533165.1 Leontopithecus rosalia | reverse complement strand
AAACTTGGTATTGACAGAACGTATCTCAAAATAATAAAAGCTATTTATGACAAACCAACAGCCAATATCATACTGAATGGGCAAAAACTGGAAGCATTCCCTTTGAAATCTGGCACTAGACAAGGATATCCTCTCTCACCACTCCTATTCAATATAGTACTGGAAGTTTTAGCCAGAGCATTCAGGCAAGAAAAAGAAATAAAGGATATTCAAATAGGAAAGGAGGAAGCCAAATTGTCTCTATTTGCAGATGACATGATTGTGTATGTAGAAGACCCCATCGTCTCAGCCCACAATCTCCTGAAAATAAGCAACTTCAGCAAAGTCTCAGGATACAAAATCAATGTTCAAAAATCACAAGCATTCCTATACACCAATAACAGACTTAAAGAGAGCCAAATCAAGAAAGAACTGCCAATCACAATTGCTACAAAGAGAATAAAATACCTAGGAATACAACTAACAAAGAACGTAAACGACCTCTTCAAGGAGAACTACAAACCACTGCTCAACAAAATAAAAGAGGACACAAACAGATGGAGAAACATTCCATGTTCATGGTTAGGAAGAATCAATATTGTGAAAATGGCCATACTGCCCAAAGTAATTTATAGATTCAATGCTATCCCCATCAAGCTACCAGTGACCTTCTTCACTATTGCATCAATATTTATAGTAAAATCTCATTAACACAATCTCATTAACACAAAATAGCATAATTCAAAGAAAATTATACTATTTGGCCAACTAAATGTAATATTGTTAGCTAATAAATAGTTGCAATAATCCAAACCACCTCCCCTCCCTTCCCTACCTCTCCACCTCTCCCCTCCCCATGCCATTCCATGCCTTTGTCCTCAGAATGTGGAATTAGTTTTTAGACCTAATGCAGAGAAAATAATTTCTCTTTTAGACTGGAAAGTATGTTTTTTTTGTAAATCCAAGCTATAAGGTTATAAGATGTTTCTTATTATTCATTTTTTCCTCCTTTATCTGCAGGGAAATATTCTCTCTCTTGTTTTTCATCCCCTCTCTCTCTCCCTCTCTCAAAAGCTCTTACAATGTCATTAACATCTGTTTACATTGGCAGTAAATAAAAGGCACCTGCAAGGATGAAAATACCTGATATGTTTTCAAACTTTATGACTTTTCTCCTAGTATTTGATCATTATAATATGCACTTTCTGCTATGATCCAATTAATCTTAAACACAATACCAGGCATGGAGACTGTTTGGCTTTAATTTACTAGTTTATAACTAGTAGTATTTTCTCTTTAGGTACTGCTCTGCACCTGTAAATTATTTGGTAGCAATTATCTCTTAAAATGAGTCCAAATGCTTTTCACTTGCTTCTTGAATTCCAAATAAGTCTTCAGTAGAGAGATTCCTAGGAACTTATTTTAATGTTCATTTTGTTTCTTTCTCTAACAGAGAGATATATGTATGATTTTTTTTTGGCTTGCAGTGTGTTGGTAGCTTCCTTGACCAAAAATAACTCCATTTGTAGACAATTCGAAAAAATACAAGTTTAAAAATCAAAACTTCCTCATAATATCAAATTTATCAGGTAAGCTGTTAAAAATCACAATTTAAATGAATCGACTTTGTGGAGAGTTGGAAACTAGGTTAGGTATTGTAAATCTTAGATGTGTGGGCCACTGACATTGCTGCTTCAATAAACAGATGAATCTGTAAGAGTCAATGGGCTGAAACTGGAAGAACCAATGGGAGTTTTCTCAACAGTGAGCCCCGTCTTTGATTCTCAATGTGTCTCTTATCAACTGTATTTCTATAGATTCTTCACTTTTCTAATACTAATGTTCCTTTACTGCAAAAAGAATGATATTCCTACCTTGAAGGGTGGTTATGCAAATTAGGACTCTGTTACATTTTATTTTCTGAGCTTTAGCCTGTATTATCTAATTTTATTTTCCTAAACTATGACTATGTACAAGAAATAGCATTACAGAAAAATTAAATAATTTGCCTCTAGTCTTCACAGATGTTAAGAATTGGGATAAAAAACAAATTTGGCTGGGCACAGTGGCTCATGCCTATAATACCAGCAGTTTGGGAGGCCCAGGCAGACAGATTACTTGAAGTCAGGAGTTCAAGACTCGCCTGGCCAACATGGGAAACGCTGTCTTCTAAAAATACAAAAATTAGTTTGGCATGGTGACGCACACCTGTAGCCCCAGCTACTCAAGAGGCTGAGGCAGTAGAATCACTTGAAACCAGGAGGCAGGGATTGCAATGAGCCAAGATCATGTCACTGCACTCCAGCCTGGGAAACAGAGTGAGACTATCTCAAAAACAGAAAAAAAAAAAATGAGAACAAATCCAAGCAATGCAGATCAGAGCTTATATTTATAATTACTGCATATGTAAAAGACACTGAATAAATAGCAGCTATGATTATTGCAAAAAAGTACCAAACCTATTTAAGATGTGTTTACAATTATCATGTGTAGATTATTCAATGTGATCTAATGGCCTGAAATATTGCAATCAATGTAACCTCTTTTATTCTTGTACATTATGGTTAAATATACTAGAAAACTCTACCATAGGCTTCTGTTTACCTTACAACTGCTATTAACAATAGAATATGTTGACAGATGAACTTATGTTAGAATAGGTGATTAAAGTGGGTATATTTCCATTTTCCTGTATGCATTTAGCCTCAGAATGAGTTTCTAAACTAAATTTGGTTTCCTTGATTATCTAAATCAATTGTTTGAATGGCCTGATAGCTACACAATAGCAGCACAACTTCACACTTAATTTTAATTAGCTAAACATAAAGTGACTGGGTTGGCAACCGAACAGATGGAAAATTTATAATATTAAACTCACACTGTCCCAAATGTTGAAGGCCATTAAGCAAAAAAGTCTGTCCTTTTTTCCCCTCTACTCCTGAAAATTAATATATAGCTCTCTCCATGAAATGCCTAACAGACCTTGGTAGATCAACTACCTACATTTTAAATAGTGCACGAACAATGGGGCTTAGGCAAGCTTGCAGCACAATACACAACACCTGTTCACAGACTTGGTAATATATCACACCTATTGTCATAAGTAATTTCATATCTCTGAGTTTTCAAATAGATAATGAGCATTGGAATATCTTTATAAGTAGTGCAATGGAAAAAATTTAAAAAAATTTTTTAATGAGGCATTATTGGATGTTGCAGAAAAAGTCTACCATCCAATATTCCAAGAAGCCTTACCATATGATAGTCATTACATCAGTAAATCTGCCAAGAATTAGATACCTGCCCTCATATTTGCTATCTCAGTAATTTATATTTTAAGATCAATGTTTCTCAGACAGGGAAATATCCTATTAACCAATATCACAGGAACAATATGGTAATTCAATTAATGTGTAGATAAATCATTGTTACTGGAATCAGAATACTCTAGTTCAGAGGCTGGCAAACTTTTCTGTAAAAGGTCACATAGATAATAAACATTTTAGGCTTTGCAGAACATATCATCTGTTGCATCTAGCCAACTCTGCTTTTGTAAATAGGAACACAGCCATTTATAATACATAAACCAATTTATGTTCCAAATGAACTTTATTTATGAACACAAATTTGAATTTTGTATGATTTTCATATGTTACAGAATGCAATAATGGTGGGGGTTCTTTTTTCCAATTATTTCAAAAGGTAACAATGATTCTTAGTTTGTGTCCAAAACCCCTGAAAGAAACAAAAGGTGGGCCTTAGTATGCCAACCCCGCCTCTAACATAAACTCAAGGAATTCACTTACAAATGAAGTGACCATATAATTTCCTATTCAAATCTGAATACTTTAGAGTGAGAAGATGCTCTAAGCTAATGAAAATTAAATACAATATTTTCTTTCTTTCTTTTTTTATTTTTTTTAAATGGAGTCTTGTTCTTTTGCCAGGCTGGAGTGCAGTGGCACGATTTTGGCTCTCTGCAACCTCTGTCTCCCAGATTTAAGCAATTCCCCTGCCTCAGCCTCCTGGGTAGCCGGGACTACAGGCATGTGCCACCACACACAGCTAATTTTTTGTATTTTAGTAGAGACGGGGTTTCACCATGGCCAGGATGGTCTTGATCTCCTGACTTCATGATCAGCACGCCTCAGCCTCCCAAAGTGCTGGGATTACAGGTGTGAGCCACCATGTCTAGCCAATATTTTCTAATAAGTATATTTTGAAACATTTATAAGACTAAAAAGACAAATAAATAGCAAATAACTAATATCCAAACATCATATTTATTTTGATCATCTGATTTGTAAAATATAATACACTCAGACTAAATATTGTTTTGTTTTGTTTTTTTGAGACAGAGTTTCACTCTTTTTGCCCAAGTCGGACTGCAATGGCTCGATCTTGGGTCAATGCAACCTCTGCCTCCCTTTTTCAAGTGATTCTCCCACCTCAGCCTCCCAAGTAACCGGGACTACAGGCATGCATCACCATGCCTGACTAATTTTTATATTTTTAGTAGAGATGGAGTTTCACCATGTTGGCCAGGCTGGTCTCGAACTCCTGATCTTAGGTGATCAACCCACTTTCGCCTCCCAAAGTGCTGGGATTACAGGTGTGAGCCACCACACCTGTCATCAGACTAAATATTCTTAGTGCATTGTCATGATGTTAAATCAGTTCTAAGAAATGTTTCTAAGCAATTTTGTCATTTGTTGTGTGGATGTCGGAGTGTACATACAAATACCTGGAAGGAATAGTCTACTACACACCTAGGCTATACAGGATAGCCTATTGCTCTTAGGCTACAAATCTGTGCAACATGTTACTGTATGGAATACATTGGACAACTAGAACAAAATTAAGTATCTGTGTATTGAAACATATACAAACATAGAAAAGGTACAATAAAAATATGTATTTGAGGCCACCTCATATATGCAGTCTGTCATTGACCAGAATATCTTTATACATTGCACGATTGCAATGGAACAATTTTTTAATTCATGGAAAAAATAACGTTTAAAAAACTTTTTAAAAGTTATTCCAGAGACTGCTGATCACAATGGCCAAGAAAAGCCAGCACCAAAATGCAACTCCCAGAGAATGAGACACAGAGGGCTAGAGGACTCCACAATTCCAAATGAGGTGCTCGGTTTGTGTCTGTGGGACTGAAAAGGCCCAATGAAAGAGCCTCAGGGCAAGAGCTGCCCAGGGCGGGTAAATCAAGTGGTGGTGGGTGGGGGGTGTCCGCACCTGAAACATGCAGCCGGCTCAGAGTGTCAGGGGACTTACCCCCCTGGGTGCTCTGTTTTGGATCCTGTGCTTACCTTATTCCTCCTTCAACCCACAGTCCACAAGAGCCCTGCCAGACAGTGGGGCGCAGTGGGTAGTCTATGCAAATCTGAGCAGTGCATAGCACCTGGCCGGCCAAGTTGTTGCAGGGAACTGAGCGGGACTGATGTCAGCAGGACAGAACCTCCCACAGAGGAAAGCAGAGTTGAAAGAAGGGAAACAGACCATAAGGCTTGGCAGGGCCCGCCTCCACAGAACTCAAACTGAAGCCATTGCTAGAGAGCTTGGCATCAAATACACCAGCTTGACCCAACCAGGAAGATCCAGCTGGGAAAGGAGAGACACCATTGGGAAGGTGGGGCCAATCTCACCTGCAAACAAACTCCAGGGAAGGACCACCCACCCAGAAACCTGACTGAACCCAAGAGAGCCCAGCAGCGCCCTCTACAGGCCAAGAAAGATACAGCTCCAACCTCAACAGAAAAAAAGCACTCCTCCTGAAATCACCAACTTCAAAGATTAAAGGGAGATAAATCCATGAAGATGGGGGAAAAAAAAAACAGTGCAAAAAGGATGAAACTGTCAAAGAAGAGAACAGCTCTTCTCCTCCCAGGGATCACAACTCCTCACCATCAAGGAAACAAAAAAAGACAGAAAATGAATCTGACAAATTGACAGAAGCAGGCTTCAGAAGGTGGGTAATAAAAACTTCTCTAAGTTAAAAGACTATGTTCTAACGCAATGCAAAGAAATTGAGAATCTTGGGAAAAGATTAGATGAAATGCTAACTAGAATAACCAGCTTAGAGAACATAAACAACTTGATGGAGCTGAAAAACACAGCACGAGAACTTCACAAGGCATGCACAAGTTTCAACAGCTAAATTAATCAAGCAGAAGAAAGGATATCAGAGATAGAAGATCAAATCAATGAAACAAAATGAGAAGGCAAGATTAGAGAAAAAAGAGTGAAAAAAATGAACAAAGCCTACAAGAACTATGGGATCATGTGAAAAGAACCTAATCTATGCTTGATCGGCATTCCTTAATGTGACAAGGAGAATGAATCCAAGTCGGAAAACACTCTTCAAGATATTATTCAAGAGAACTTTCCCAACCTTACAAGGCAGGCCAACATTCAAATCCAGGAAATACAGAGAACACCACAAAGATATTCCTCAAGAAGAACAACCCCAAGGCACACAGTTGTCAAATTCACCATGGTTGAAATGAAGGAAAAAATCCTAAGGGTAGCCACAGAGAAAGGACGAGTCACCCACAAAGGAAAGAACATCAGACTTACAGCAGATCTCTTGGCAGAAATCCTGTAAGCTAACAGGGCGTGGGGGCCAATATTCAACTTCCTTAAAAAAAAAAGAACTTTCAACCCAGAATTTCATATCTGACCAAACTAAGCTTCATAAGCGAAGGATAAATAAAATCCTTTATGGACAAGCAATTGCTGAGAGATTTCATCACTACAAGCCCTGCCTTACAGGAGCTACTGAAGGAAGTACTATATAGGAAAAAGAACAACTATTACCAGCCACTGTGAAAACATACCAAATGGTAAAGAATAATGACCCAATGAAGGAGCCGCATCAATTAATGGGCAAAACAACCAGCCAGTAACAAAATGGCAGGATCAAATTCAAACATAACAATATTAACATTGAATGTAAATGGCCTAAATGCCCCAATCAAAGACACAGACTGGCAAACTGGATAAAAAGTCAAGAACCATCAGTGTGCTGTATTCAGGTGACCCATCTCACATGCAAAGGCTCACATAGACTCAAAATAAAGGGATGGAAGAAGATTTATCATGCAAATGGAGAGCAAAAAAAAAAAGCAGGGGTAGCAATCCTACTGTCTGATAAAATGGACTTTAAATCAACAAAGATCAAAAGAGACAAAGAAGGGCATTATATAACAGTAAAAGGATCAATGAAACAAGAAGAGCTAACTATCCTAAATTTTATGCACCCAGTGCAGGAGCATCCAGATACATAAAGCAAGTTCTTAAAGATCTACAAAGAGACTTAGACTCCCCCACAATAATAGTGGGAGACTTTAATACTAATACTCCAGTGACAATATTGGACAGATCAATGAGACAGAAAGTCAACAAGGAAATCCAGGACTTGAATGCAGATTTGGACCAAGCGGACCTAATAGACCTTTACAGGACACTCCATCCCAAATCCATGGAATACACATTCTTCTCAGCACCACATTGCACATACTTCAAAATTGACCACATAATTGGAAGTAAATCACTCCTCAGCAAATGCAAAAGAACGGAAATCATAACAGTCTCTCAGACCACAGTGCAATCAAATTAGAACTCAGCATTAAGAAAAGCACTCAAAACAGCACAATCACATGGAAACTGAACAACTTGCTCCTGAATGATGAATAAATAAACAATGAAATGAAGGCAGAAATAAAAATATTCTTTGAAACTAACAAGAATGAAGACACAACGTACCAGATCCTATAGGACACAGTTAAAGCAGTGTCTAGAGGGAAATTTATAGCAATAAATGCCCACATGAGAAAAAAGGAAAGATCTAAAATAGACACCCTATCATCAAAATTGAAAGAGCTAGAGGAGCAAGATCAAAAAAAAACCTCAAAAGCAAGCAGAAGACAAGAAATAACTAAGATCAGAGCAGAACTGAAGGAGATAGAGTCACAAAAAACCCTCCAAAAAATCAATAAATCCAGGAGATGGTTTTTTGAAAAGATCAACAAATGGACAGACTGTTAGCTAGACTAATAAAAAAGAAAAGAGAGGAGAATCAAATAGATGCAATTAAAAAACAATAAACAGGAGATCACCAATGAATCCTCAGAAATACAAGCTACCATCAGACATTACTACAAACAACTCTATGAACATAAACCAGTAAAACAGGAAGAAATGGAAAAATTCCTGGACACTTGCACACTCCCAAGACTAAGTCAAGAAGAAGTTGAAACCCTGAATAGATGAATAACAGTCGAGACAGCAAACAGCCTACTGACCAAAAAAGTCCATGTCCAGACTGGCTCACTGCTGAATTCTACCAGACATACAAAGAGGAGCTGATACCATTTCTGTTGAAACTATTCCAAACAATACAAAAAGAGAGAATCCTCCCTAACTTTTTCTATGAGACCAATATCATCCTGATACCAAAATCTGGCAGAGACACAACTGAAAAAGAAAACTACAGGTCCATACCCATAATGAACATTGATGAAAAAATCTTCAATAAAATACTAGCAAATCAAATCCAACAGCATATCAAAAAGCTTATCCACCATGAACAAGTAGGCTTCATCCTGGGGATGCAAGGCTGGTCCAACATACACAAATCTATAAACATAATTCACCACATAAACAGAACCAAAGACAAAAACCACATGATAATGCAAATATCACAGTAGATGCAGAGAAGGCCTTCAACAAAATTCAAGAGCCCTTTATGCTAAAAACTCTCAATCAACTAGGCATCAATGGAACATATCTCAAAACAATAAAAGCTATTTATGACAAACCCACAGCCAATATCATACTGAATGGGCAAAAATTGGAAGCAATCATTTTAAAAACTGGCACTAGATAAGGAAGCCCTCTCTCACCACTCCTATTTAATACAGTATTGGAAGTTCTAGCCAGAACAATAAGGCAAGAAAAAGAAATAAAGGGCATTCAATTAGGAAAAGAAGAAGTCAAATTGTCCCTATTTGTAGACAACATGATCATATATTTAGAAGACCTCATTGTCTCAAATCAAAACCCAAGCTGATAAACAACTTTGACAAAATCTCAGGATATAGAATCATTGTGCAAAAATCACAAGCATTCCTACAGACCCATAACAGATAAACAGAGAGCCAAATCATGAGCAAACTCCCATTTACAATTGCTACAAAGAGAATAAAATACCTAGGAGTACAACTAACAAAGGAGGTAAAAGATTTCTTCAAGGAGAACTACAAACCACTGCTCAAGGAAATAAGAAAGGACAGAAACAGATGGAAAAAACATGCGAATGCTCTTCACTCAGTTATTTGCAGGGCTCACTCTCTCACCCACTTGAGGCCTTGGACATAGTGCCCATTTTCAGCAAACTTTTCTCTGGTTAGGATAAAACTTTCTCTTCTTTGAAATTACCCATTTATTCATTTTTCCTGCTTTGTTTTTTCTCCATAGTATTCACTACCATGTAGCAGATGGTACACTTTATGTGCATTTTGTTCAATTTCTATTACCATTAGAAGACAAGAGTCATGAAATAAGAAAATACTGTCTATTGCATTCACTGCTCTAACATCTAGGATGATGGGCAGCACATAGTAAATGTGCAATAGACTTTTGTTGAATGAATGACTTCCAGATGCCCTTGCTAATGAAATAGAATTGCTAGTGGTCAATTGGCAAAGATTCCTGTCTGTTGCCCAGAATTTGGAGGAGATTTGGCAATGTTTGTATTATTTTGTTTTTCATGACTAGCAGAGCCACATTCATTCTTTATTGCTGCCATCTCTTACCAAGTATTTCATATAGTCTCTAAGTATTTACATTTCTTTTTTTGAGACGGAGTTTCGCTCTTCTTACCCAGGCTGGAGTGCAATGGCGCGAACTTGGCTCACCGCAACCTCCGCCTCCTGGATTCAGGCAATTCTCCTGCCTCGGCCTCCCGAGTAGCTGGGATTACAGTATTTACATATTTTTTTTTTCAAATAGTCCTGGAACATTGGTAAAATAGCTATTATAAAACCCATTTGACAGAAGGAAAAAAGGAAACTCAGACTGAGAGATTATAAGTAACTTGGTTAAAACCTACAATTAAAGCCTTAATTAAGGCCTCTAATTAATTTAGCTAATTCTAGCTACCAAACGCCAGAATTGATATATTCAATCAGGCCATCGTCAGGCTTTGCAAGCCTGGGAGACATTTTTAAATGATGTTGCATTGAGTGTGTATCAAATAGATACTTTTTTTTCCCCTGCAAATTATACCCAACTCAATTCCATTGGCTAACATAATAAAAGCTACTTATTGTCTTATATAAAAAACACAGTATAGGGATAGGGCAAGTTCCAGGTAAGAGTCTATTTCTGGCCGGGAGCAGTGGCTCAAGCCTGTAATCCCAGCACTTTGGGAGGCCAAGGTGGGTGGACCACAAGGTCAAGCGATCGAGACCGTCCTGGTCAACATGGTGAAACCCCATAACTACTAAAAATACAAAAAATTAGCTGGACATGGTGGTGGCTGCCTGTAATCCCAGCTAGTCAGGAGGCTGAGGCAGGAGAATTGCCTGAACCCAGGAGGTGGAGGTTGCGGGAGCCGAGATCGCACCATTGCACTCCAGCCTGGGTAACAAGAGCGAAACTCCATCTCAAAAAGAAAAAAAAAGAGTCTATTACTGAGGATTATATCTTCAGGGATATAGCTATACTTCTCTGTGATTCCTTTAACTCTTACTCTATATGTCTACTTTTTATCCAGCTGGCTTTTCTTATGTGAAAAGAGGCATACCTCTACACTATCAGCTCTATCTTAAGACAATGCTTGAGAACCAATGTTCAAATTGATTAAAAGCACTCAAGACTTTCCTATCAAACTGGTCAATTTGGTTTAGTTCTGTCCCCACACAAATCTCATCTTGACTTGTAGTTCCCATAATCCCCACATGGGAGGGGCCTGGTGAGAAGTAATTTAATCATGGGAACGGTTATCTCCATACTGTTTTCATGCTAGTGAGTTCTCATGGGATCTGATGGTTTTATAACGGCCTTTCCCCGCTTTTGCTCTGAACTTCTTTTCTGCCATCATGTGAAGAAAGACATATTTGCTCCCCCTTTTCCCATGGTTATAAGTTTCCTGAGGCCTTGACAGTCATGCAAACTGTGAGTCAATTTAACCTGTTTCCTTATAAATTACACAGTCTTGGGCCTTTCTTTATTAGCAATGTAAGAACGGACTAATATCTAGTGATGGAATCATCATTTACACAACCCAGTGAGGACATGCAGGATTCATACTGTACAGCCAGCCACAATGTTTAACGTGGAGTATAGTTCATTCCCAATATTTTGTATGTGCTATTAAATGTATTTCCTGGAAGCCATATGTATAATGATGACAGAATATAAAATGGACAAGACTTGTTCCATATACATTATTGTGTTAATAATTATTTTTACACTGTAGTAATAGCCAATACAAATGGAAGGAAGGAGACAAGCATGGACTTTTTAAAAAAAAAAAAAAGAAAATAGCAGGAAGAGGAAAAATATAGGAATGAGAAGTACTATAGGCAGCGAGGGGTACAACAAGAAAGGAGAAGCAAATCTCTGTAGAAGATGAAAAAATATCATGACAAATATTACTTTGGTTACAATTTTCTTGCGATGCCTACTTGAATGCTTTTTCCTTTATTTGGTGATGAAATGTGATGTAAAATATTTAACACAGAGGAAATTAGATATTGTCAAATGTAACAAAACTAACTCAAAATCTGTGGCTTCATTGTGTAGCAGTGACAACAAGGTGACATCCACAATCAAAACCATGTCTGTTGAGCATAAGGTTTTCCTTCATTTAGACAAATAATTTAGGCCTGGGAATTAGACTGGTTTTCACATAAATTTAGCAGGACTGAAGGTAACTGACAGTCCCGTAGAGAGAATCCCTTCATTAGTTAACAGGACCAGTATCTCATATGTGTTATTTTGATTATAATATTGTCTCAAATAGAGGATGCAACAGTGAGTTTAGCAATTTACATTAAATGAAGAAAAGTATTTTTTTTACTGTGGCTTTTATAATCTAAAAAGACTCTGAAATTCATATATACAACATATACACATACATTCTCATTCACAACCTGCCAAAGTAAGTAAGGAATTAATTGGTGTGTGTGTGTGTGTGTGTGTGTGTGTGTGTGTGTGTGTATAGTGTTTATTCACTTAACAATTACAGTGTTTGGTAATTTAAGTAATCATTTTAAGAGTATGAAAATTTTACTTAAAAATACTGCTCTGTGATTTTGCTGGAAAATAAAATATTTGAGAACAATGGATTGAGTATAAAGATAACAAGCAGAAGCTGAGTTGCTGCTGCCTCTTCAGGGGAGTACCTTCTCTCCCATTTGCCAATTACACTCTGTATGGAATAACATTCGCCTTCTTTATAAGCTTTACTAATTGACTGCTCCCTACATAGCCACTATGACCTATGTCAAAGAGAAATAGCACTAGACACTTGTTAAACTTGGCAAGACAGATTTTTTTCCAACTATTGCAGTAAGAGAAAAAGATTCTACTGTTAACCAAGCTCAACTCCAACCAAGGCAAAGGTGACCGAGGTTTTAAAAGAACAATAGAGAGGAAATTAAACGGGGCCATGGGGAAGTAAAAAAGCTGGCATAAAAAGAAGCAAGAGAGAAACAAAAAGAAATCTATGGGGAAATAAAATATCATAGCGAGTAGAACTTAGTAGAAAATTACAGACAGTGGTTGGTTAGAACATGTGGGTTGGGACAAGGTACATTTCATTTTTTGGCAGTATTGCAATATTTTATTTATTTTTTTGGCGGGGGGAGGAAGGGAGGAAGGCAGGAAGGGAGGGAAGGAGGAAGGGAGGGAGGGA
>JAPYYA010003385.1:0-12921 GCA_028533165.1 Leontopithecus rosalia | reverse complement strand
GACAAGAACCAAAGACCCAGGCGGTGGCGTCCCTGCCTGAAAGGGCATACGCTGCGTGGCGGGCTTGGAGCAGGAGCCTCTCCTCCTCATAAAGGAGCTGTAGTACCTTGCATCCAGTTCCTGTGGAAAGTCGGCCTCAGGCCTGAGATCCTGCAAGTAACTGAGGGAGAAGAACCCCTCTGGTGTGACCAGTCACGCGCTGTACACCGTCGGTCTTTTCTCACTCTGTGCTAGCTCAAATCATCCTCCCATAAATATCTTAAGAGAAGAGCACAAGTCCGTCAGCTCCCACTGCACTGGATTGCAGTATCCTATTAGAAACCTTTGAAGTCTCCAGCCCCCAGGTAAGTGTGGTGCACGACACCTGTTGCACACAGCCCACCTTCTTGCCTCAGTGACCTAATGGAGGTGGACCCCTTTTCTGTACATGACCCTCTACTTCTGGGCACAGCACGGCCTCCTATTGTGCACGGCCCACCTCTCTGCCCAGGTGACGTCCTGAGGTGGCCCCCTTGCTTGTGACTCACATGATTATGTATGCCCTATCACTAAGCCTATAGATGATGTCCTCACTTACGACCCTCCCCTCTGTACCTAATAAATACAGACAATTCTGCACGTTCAGGGCCTTATCTATCTCTGCTCATTTGTGGCGTGGCCCCCCAAGTCCAGATGCTCTTCACCAGTTCTTCAGTGTCCTGTCTCTTTAATTCTTAAATCCTGCACTTCAGCACAGCATAAGGGACACCCCACGACCCTGTGGGGCCAACAGCCCTACATCCAGAAATGGAGATTTTTGGAGCCAGTGAAGGTTGGGTTAGGTTAGGTCTGCATGAGGTCAGAGCAGAGGTGCAGGCACTGGACAGGGCTGATTAGTTCTCAGTAGTGGTGGGAGGGGAAAATAAAATCCCTGGCAGTGGGTTCCAGGAGCCAGAATAGTGGACAGCACCCCACTGGGCACTGGGCATGGCTCTGGGGCACTGGGTGGGGTCCATAGCCACGCCTCTTCTCACAGATCCAGCCAGACTTCTCATCATATGGTAGGCTGTGCTCAGAAACATGACACAGTCCTCATGCCCCCAAGATTCACTGGGATCCCCCGTAACCAGTGGCTGCAGTGGTTGAATGGGGGTGTTGCTGGGAATGTAGGCTGAGGATGAACCCGAGGTCCTGCCTTCCTTCCTAGGCTGTAGCCTGTTTATTGCTTGGGTCTACCCTAGACAACCGAAGTGTCTAACCTGAGCATACACCTGGGATATAACTTACTGACCCCCAGAATTTAATCCAACGGCAGTTCCTAGGGTCCAGCCTGCCCATCCCTAAGCATGGAGCCCTAGCCAAGGGGTCTCTGAGATCTGGCCAAAGCATGTCTTTTTTTTTTTTTTTTTTTAGATGGAGTTTCACTCTTATTGCCCAGGCTGGAGTACAATAGTGCCATCTCAGTTCATGGCAACCTCCACCTCCCGGTTCAAGTGATTCTCCTGCCTCAGCCTCCCAAGTAGCTGGAATTACATGCATGCATCACCAAGCCCAGCTAAGCTTGTTTTTTTTGAGATGGAGTTTCGCTCTTGTTACCCAGGCTGGAGTGCAAGGGCGCGATCTCGGCTCACCGCAACCTCCACCTCCTGGGTTCAGGCAGTTCTCCTGCCTCAGCCTCCCGAGTAGCTGGGATTACAGGCACGCACCACCATGCCCAGCTAATTTTTTGTATTTTGAGTAGAGACGGGGTTTCACCATTTTGACCAGGATGGTCTCCATCTGTTGACCTCGTGATCCACCTGCCTCGGCCTCCCAAAGTGCTGGGATTACAGGCTTGAGCCACTGCGCCAGGCCATAAGCTTGTATTTTTAGTAGAAATGGGGTTTCTCCATTTTGGTCAGGTTGGTCTTGAACTCCCGACTTCAGGTGATCTGCCCGCCTTGGCCTCCCAAAGTGCTGGGATTACAGGCCTGAGCCACCTCGCCCAGCTCTTTTTTTTTGGAGAGGTAGTCTTGCTCTGTCGCCCAGGTTGGAGTGCAGTGGTGTGATCTCGGCTCAATGCAATCTCTGCCTCCCGGGTTCAAGGATTCTCGTGCCTCCGCCTCCCGGGTTAGCTGGGATTACAGGCGTGCCCCCACCACACTGGCTAATTTTTTGTACTTTTAATAGAGATGGGTTTCACCACGTTGCCCATGCTGGCCTTGAACTCCTGACCTTAGGTGATCTGCCCGCCTCGGCCTCAAAGCACGTCGTCTAGAGTCTAACCTGTGGCCCCCAGGCTTCACCAGGAGCCCTTCCCCTACCCGAAGCTGAGTGGAACTCCGTCCACCCACCGGTAGCCCTGAACCTTGCGCAGGTGTTGCATGGCCCTGAGGTTGATCCATATTCGGGGCCGCTAGTGTGACAACTCAGGAAGTCCTAGAAAGGAGACACCTGAGCCTGCAGAGTCCGCCCGACCTGTCTCCTCTCGCCCCGCCCCACCGCCCGGCCACGCCCCCTCAGGTGAACGCCCCCTCCCTCTGAGCGCCTGCTCCTCCAGGCCACGTCACCAGGTGTGCGCTGATATCCGCGCAGTGGTGCTGCGCCTCTGCCCACGTGGTCTTCGGCACAGAGAAATAGTAGCAGGAGCCCCCGGAAGGGCATCCACGACGTGCGGCACGGCTCACAGGAGCCTGCGGGGTGGCGAGGGTAAGAGAGGTCGAGCCTTTCCAGGGAGGGCGCACCGAGAGGATGCAAGGGTTAGGGGTTTGGCCCCACGGAGCCAGGGGTGGAACCACAGGACCAGGCCAAGGTCAAAGAGGGGGTCCGGCGAGGCATACGGGCAGAGTTCACTTACATCCCTGCAGCCCCACCTTGCCACCCCCACCCGGTCTGGCCCACTGTGCTGGAGCTTCACGGCCTCCAGCGCCCGTAATAGTTCAGTGCGGACGTTCTCGCGGTCCCTGCCGGCTTCGGCCAAGCCTTGGGTCACTGCGGGGTCAAGGGAGCGGGGATTTTGGCTGGGGTCAAGGTCAGGAGCAGGGTCATGACTAGCTAAAGGTCAGGACCCCTGTCCGTGGTCATTGTACCCTGGGTGCCAAGGTCCAGGATGGCAAAGGGTCAAGGGCGGTTACAACCAGGCAGGGTCCGGCTGTGGCCGGCGCTAGGAGTCGGAGCCAAGGTCGGAATCCAGCGTCAGGGTCAGAACGAGGTGCATGATCGGGGTCCGGTGTCGGCATTCAAGATAGGTCGGGACTCGGGGGCGCGGCCAGGGCTCAGGGCTGGGGTTGCGTCCGGCCCTCACCGGGCTCACGCAGTTCCCGCAGGGAGCTCTCCTGCTCCATCAGCTTCGCCTACGCCTCCCCAAGCTCCGCGCGCTTGGTCTGCGGCTCGCCTGCGTCCCCGAGTCTGGGAGCCGCGGGGAGAGAGGGGCCAGGGCGGCGAGGATGTGGCGGGACTTTGGAGACCACCCCGCCCCACCCCACCCGCCGCAGGCCCCGTCCCCGGTCCCCCTCCCATCCCGGTCACAAGCCCCCGCCTCTGCGCCCACAGCCTCGGCCGCGGCCCCTCACAGCAGCTGTGGCAAGCTCAGACCTCCTCCTTCAGGGCACTCAGCGCCGCCATCTGCTTGGAGGCTGGAGGCTGGAACGACCCCGTCCCAAAAGGCACGCCCACCGTGTCACTTGGGAGGACTCGGGGACCCCCTTGCCCACCCCGGGCCAGCCTCAAGGACCATAGGGCCCCCACGCACCCGAGGCTCCATCTCCCGGGTCTCAGGCTCCTGCAGGAGCCTGTCTCGTCTCACTGCAACCTCCGCCTCCCAGGTTCAAGCAATTCTTCTGCCTCAGCCTCCCGAGTAGCTGGAATTACGGGTGTGTGTCACCACGCTTGGCTAATTTTTGTATTTTTAGTAGAGATGGGGTTTCACCATGTAGGACAGGCTGGTCTTGAACTCCTGACCTCAGGTGATCCACCCTCCTTGACCTCCCAAAGTGCTGGGATTACAGGTGTGAGTCATCGCACCCAGCCTACAAGCCCCAATTTTCTTTCACCAACCCTGAAAAGAGTACCGTGATGGGGCCTCTTTCAAAGAAACACGGTGATAAACAAACGAAGTCATGCATGTCTACCTAGCACCATCTTGCTCATCAAAAACTCTCAATGTTCATGCATTCTTTCAGCATACATTGAATACCTGTCACGTGCCAGGTATTGTAAACTAATATTATCACCTACACAGAAGAATAAATGTAAACATTGCAACTAAGAAGAAGATTGCACAGAGTGATCATATTACTAAAATTAATAGCAACAACAAACTAGAGAGTTAATGGAAAATAAAGCCTCTAAAATAGCAACTCAAATTATTGTGTATCTAAGAATCAGTGCACCAGAGGTCAGGTGTGGTGGCTGACACCTGTAATCCTGGCTCTTTGAGAGGCCGAGGCAGGTAGATTGCTTGAGCCCAAGAGTTCAAGACCAGCCCGGGCAACATGGTGAGACCCTCCTCTCTACAAAAAATACAAAAGGTAGTCAGATGTAGTGGCTTGTGCTTGTGGTCCCAGCTACTCTGAAGACTGAGGTGGGAGAACCACTTGAGCCCAGGAGGTCTAGGCTCCAGGCTGCAGTGAGCTATGATAGTGCCACTGCACTCCAGCCTGAATAACAGAGCAAGACTCTGTCTCAAAAACAAACAAACAAAAAATAGTATAAGACATTTGCAGAGAAAACAATTTAATTAGATAATACTATAAAAAGGATTTAAATAAAGATAGCTAATGTTTCCAGACGTCAGAAGAATTAACATAACAGCACGCCTGTGATCCCAGCACTTTGGGAAGCCAAGGTGGGTGGATCACCTGAGGTCAGGAGTTAGGAGTTAGTTCTAGACCAGCCTGGCCAACGTGGTCAAACCCTGTCTTTACTAAAAACACAAAAAGTTAGCCAGGTGTGGTGGGTGCTGGTAATCTCGGCTACTCAGGAGACTGAGGCAGGAGAATCGCTTGAACCAGGATGAGGAGTTTGCAGTGTACTGAGCTTGAGCTGCTGCACTCCAGCCTGGGTGACAGAGCCAGATTCTGTCTAAAGAAAACCAAAAAACAAAACAAAAAACCGAATAAAGGTATCAGTTCTTCCCAATGTAAGCTACAAAGTAACTACAAACTAAGTAGAAATTCCAGCTCAATTTCTTTGAAGACCTAAACAAACTTAAAACAAATTTTTATGAATTGTAAGGCACTTTAGGGAAAAAAGTTATTATAAAATGACTTGCCCTACCAGATTGTAAGCCATATCATGATAAAATCATATGATAAAAAATGATAAAAAATCGTATGGTGTTGGTGTAGAAAGAGGCAACCAGATCAAATGGAAAGAAGGTAGTGTGAGGGGATTGTGCAGAACAAGATATTGGGAAGACTTACATGGAGAAAAAACTCCTTTACAGCAGCATCTCAGAGCTCATGACAAAATACAAAACTGTCAGCTAATTAAAGAAAAAGTAGGCACTTGTCTTTGTGGCTTAGAGATGAGAAAAACTTCTTGAAGTTGATCCCACAGCAAAGGAGAAGAAAAGATACATTTGACTACATCAAAATTAAGAATCTCTGTAAAACCAACTGACATAGTAGATAGAATTAACAGGTGAGTAGCAGATAGGGGAAGATAATTGCTGCTTATAAATTAAGAAAGCAGTTTGTTCCAGGAATATGCAAAAATACTTCTGCAAGGTTTTTTTTTTTGTTTGTTTGTTTTTTTAAGACAGCCAAGCGTGGTGGCTCATGCCTGTATTCCCAGTACATTGGGAGGCCAAGGTGTGTGATCACTTGAGGTCAGGAGTTTGAGATCAGCCTCGCCAACATGATGAAATCTCATCTCTACTGAAAATACAACAATTAGCCAGGTATGGTGGGACACACTTGATCCCAGCTACTCAGGAGGCTGAGGCTGGAGAATCACTTGAACTTGGGAGGAGGAGGTTGCAAGGAGCTAAGACTGTGCCACTGCACTCTAGCCCAGGTGACAGAGCAAGATTGTCTCAAAAAACAAAAAAACAACCAAAACCCCCCCCCAAAAATCAATAAATCAATAGAAAAATCGGCCAGGGGAATGAAGAGACAATTCATAGAAGAAGCCAAAGATTGAGCACATATTTGAGGAAAGCTTAATGTCTGCTTAATTGTAGAAAAAGTAATGAGGTACCACCTTATGCCAATCAAAATAGCAACCATTAAAAAGGTACATAGTATTAAGTGTTGGTGAAGATGTGAGGAAGTGGGAACTGTTACTCACTCCCAGTAGAAGTATAAACTAGTAATTTGAAAAACAATCTGGAAGCATGTAGTGAAATACAGGTGGAATATGCCCTCTGATATTTTTAAAAGAGATGCTTTTTAGAGAAGGTTTTCCCAAGGGCATTTATGAGGATGTTCAGCACAGTGTTGTTTACAGTAGCAAAGTTGGAGGTAACCTACATGACCCCAAGCAGGCAAAGTGTGGTGAATACACACATGAAACGAATCAGTAATAAACTAATTGTACAGGCAGCAGCAGACCAGATTCTTAGTAGCCTAGAGCTGAGAGAAACAGAAATGATTTGATTCAGTTACACACACACACACACACACACACACACACACACTCACTCACTCCAAGTATGTATAAACATTATGAGTATAACTTCACTACTATGAAATCTATGCATGCAACCAAATTACAGCTGTACCCCATAAATATATACCAACAATAAAGGCAAATGTAAGCATTTTTTTTTTTTGAGATGGTGTCTCTCTGTCGCCCAGGCTCGAGAGCAGTGGCACAACCTCTGCTCACTGCAACCTCCACTTCCCGGGTTTAGTCAGAAACAGAGCCAACAGCAACAACAATGAAGAAATTAAAAAGAAGCCCAGGCACAGTAGCTCACATCTGTGAATCCCAGCACTTTGGAAGGTCAAGGTGAGAGGATCGCCTCTTCAGCCTACGCAACATAGGGAGACCCCGTCTCTACAAAGAATACAAACATTAGCTGAGTGTGGTGGTACACATCTGTAGTTCCAGCTACTTGGGAGGCTGAAGCGGGAGGATTTGAGCCTGGGGTGTTGGGGCTGCAGTAAGCCAGGACCTTGCCATTCCACTGCAGCCCAGGCAACAGAGCAAGACCTTGACTCAAAAAAAGAGAGATAAATAAATAAATAAAATCTATAACTATTGAAAGCAAGAGTCAAAGTTGACTGTAGTTTGAAGCTGTTTACAGAATCTAGGAAGTTCTAGAGACTTAACTTCTGGAGTAATTAGAGCTCTCTGCAAGATTTGTCTATTAAAGGAGCAGATTTCTGAGGCTGAAGTAACGAGTATTTGCAAACACAGGAGAAAACAAACCCTCTTCGAAGTGCAAGAACAGCTTTTAAATATGAAAGAATCATCATAAGAATAAGATAAAGCTCTTAGGCTTAACTAAGATCTGAATAAAGAAAGACACAGAACGAGTGCCCCCACAACACTCAGCATTTCAGAAAGGTTATTTCTTCCAATCAACATATAAATCGAAAGCTGTAGTGAAGTCCTATCATTTGTGTAGCATCAGCACCATTCTGAAGATACTGGACTCTCCTTCCAAAAGCAGGGCTCAGTCACCCTTGACACAGTTTCCAGTTCCCCACCTGCTCCCAGTTCCTCAATGTGGTCCATCCAGATATCTGCTTGTCCAACTTTCCCCTAATGACCACTTGTCTGTGGGGCAGCTGGACACAGCCTATTGCTTGGCTCTGCAGACCCCGCAGACACCCCCTATTCACATCTTGCACAGACTGCAGACATGCTGCAGTGACCCCCTGTCAATCACAGCATGACCTCCTGATACTCATCCCTGCTCTCATTAAAGCCACCAATTAAAACTCCCTGAGGGAAAGCTTGTAAGATTTTGAGTTCACATGAGTTTACAGAATAGGCAGAAGAACTAACCTTTGATGGAACTCAAATTCGGGGTTCTCTGGAAGGGTTGGGTGTAAAATGGGGTAGAAGGAAGTTTTCTGCTGACAATGTTCCCTATTTTGATCTGAGACGTGGCTGCATGCATGAATTTATATGTCAAAAATTTTGTTCTTTCTCTTTTTTTTTTTTGAGTCAGTCTTGCTCTGTCACCCAGGCTGGAGTGCAGTGGCACGATCTCAGCTCACTGCAACCTCCACCTCCCAGGTTCAAGGGATTCTTCTGCCTCAACCTCCTGAGTAGCTGTAACTATAGGCATGTGCCATCAAATCTGGCTAATTTTTGTATTTTATTTATTTATTTATTGGAGATAGAGTCTTGTTATGTTGCCCAGGTTGGAGTGCAGTAGTAAAACATTGGCTCACTGCAACCTCCACCTTCCAGGTTCAGGCGATTCTCCAGCCTCAGCCTCCTGAGCAGCTGGGATTGCAGGTGTGTTCCACCATACCTGGCTAATTTTTTTTTGTAGAGATGGGGTTTCACCATGTTGGCCGGGCTGGTCTCGAACTTCTGACCTCAAGTGATCCATCCGCCTCGTCCTCTCAAAATGCTGGGATTACAGGTGTGAGCCACTGTGCCTGGTCCATATGTCAAAATCTTTTGAACTCTATATTTACGACTTGTGTACTGTATAGTGAAAGTGTCATATATCATTTTTAAATGGTAAATACACAGGCAGTTCATGATGGCTGACTAGAGGCATCTGTCACTCATCTCTTCCCCAAAGAAGAATTAAACTGTGGGTAGATAATTATGCTTTGAATAGAGCAACTAAGAGAGAACACTAGTATTCAGCAGAGAAGTGATAGGAAACATCTGTGGCCTGGAGGGAGGGAAGCAAGGCAGCTGGCCCAGCCTGGATCAGCTGGGAGCACCGAGGGGCTTCCCAGCACAGGAAGAGGGTAAGTGAGAGATCTCCAGCAGTCCACATTCCTACCATGAACTCCTGAAATCCTAGCTGTGGAATTGAGTTGAGAGCTCCTCAACCCTCATGGGCCTTGAGACCAGTATAAGGTGCGGCTTGGAGTTTATGTGACATTACTCTCGAGAGGGAGCTGACACTGGGTTCCCCACATCCCCCAAGGCACAAGCAGTTGCAGTATGGTGCCATTTGGAGAACCCAGCCCTGACCAGACTACATCCTGGCCTGGGACCCAACTGCCCCTGCATCTCCATGTCCCAGAGTCTGACGGACATCCCCTCACATTTACGCAGAAAACTACCTCAGTGCCACAGTGGTTGGACCTAGGAAATATCAGGGTCCCAGCACTGCAGCCCACACAGTGTCGAACAGGCCATGCAGCACAGTGGGGAGCCTGTCCCCAGGACAAAGGCGGGCAAAGCACTTGCTCTCCAGAACCTGAGAGACACCTTCCTGAGGCTGCTGCCATTGGCAGCAAACCCCCACCCCTAGCAGCAGGGCCACCTTGCACCTGCTCATACCATGAGAACAGGCTCTTCCCATCTGCCATCACGGCAGCCACCACCACCCGAGCACTCTGCCTTTCCCTGCCCATCACAGCCTGCATGCATGAACGCCACTGGGGGGCCTGAGGATGGGCCTGCATGGCCTGGCACTGTCCTCCAAGTGCCCAAGCATACTGCCAGGGATCCTGGGGATTGCTTTGCCTCATCACCCTAGGCATGTGCATGTACTATCAGGAGGCCTAACAACAGGCCAAGAACAGGCTGGGCATAGTGGCTCGCATCTGTAATCCAGCACCGTGGGAGGCTGAGGTGGGTGGATCACCTGAGGTCAGGAGTTTGAGACCAACCTGACCAACATGCTGAAACCCCATCTGTACTAAAAATACAAAATTAGCTGGATGTGGTGGTGCATGCCTGTAATCTCAACTACTTGGGAGGCTGAAGCAGGAGAATCGCTTGAACCCAGGAGGCGGTGAGCTGAAATCATGCCATTGCTCTCCAGCCTGGGTCAAAAGGTGAAACTCCATGTCAAAAAACAGCCCAGCACAACTGCCACGAGTACCTAAGTATGCTCTCTGAAGAGCTGGGGTTCACCCGACCTTGTCCGCCACTATTGTCATCTGTGTATACCTCCCAGGGGCCCAGGCCCAGGTACACCCTGCCTGCTGCTGCCACCACCAGGACCCAAGGAATGGCCCAGCTGGCACTCCTATCCCTAGCAAAGCCTCACTGTAGCCTGTGCTAACAACTGCAGCCTAAGACACTGAGGAATTTACAGATACCACTCATGATGTTTATAGTTAAATAAATTATACAGAGACTCCACTGCTACATGCACGCGATCAAAGCTAAAGTGACTTACCCAACTAACACCATAGATACATCAACAGGAAAAAGTCTTTCTCTATGAAAGCCAACCCAAAAAATTGGAAGAAGCAACTGCTATACCACATATGTAGATATCAATGTAAGAACACAAGAAATATGAAAAGCAAGGAAATACGACACCTTCAAAGGAACACAATAATTCTCCAGTAACAGATTCCAATGAAAAAGGAATTTGTGAAATTGCCTGAAGAATAATTCAAAATAATAACCTTAAGGAAGCTCAATTAAATACATGAGATCGCAGATAAACAATACAAAGACTACCCAAGTGTGGTGATGCACACCTGTAATCCTCACTAAGCAATAGGGTCCCTTGAGCCCGGGAGTTCTAGGCCAGCCTGAGCAACACAGTGAGACCCCATCTCAAAAATTAAAAATACAAAGAAATCAGGAAAAAAAATTCAGAATATGAATGAGAAATTCACCAAAGAAATGGAAATCATAAAAAGGAACCAAACAGAAATCCTGGAACTGAAGAATTCAATGAGTGAAATAAAAAATATAGTCGAGAGCAGGCCAGGCATGGTGGCACATGCCTGTAATTCCAGCACTTTGGGAGGCCGAGGCAAGTGGATCACCTGAGGTCAGGAGTTGGAGACCAGCCTGACCAACATGGAGAAACCCTGTCTCTACTAAAAATACAAAAATTAGCCAGGAGTGGTGATGCACGCCTGTAATCCCAGCTACTCAGGAGGCTAAGGCAGGAGAATCACTTGAACTCAGGAAGCAGAGGTTGCAGTGAGCTGAGATCACACCACTGGACTCCAACCTGGGCACAAGAGTGAAATTCTGTCTCAAAAAAAGAAATACACACACACACACACACACACACACACGCACACACATATATACACACACACACACACACATACACACACACATGCACACACATATCTACAAAAATAGAGTAGATGAAGCAGAAGAAAGAATTCCAGAACTTGAAGACAGGTCTTTTGAAATAATCTAGTCAGACAAAAACAGAAACAATAAAGCATAAAAAGAATGAGTAAAACCTATATGATATATGGGACATTATAAAGTGACCAAATATTTAAATTTTGGGTGTATCAGAGGGAGAAGGCATAGAACACCTATTGAACAAAATAACTGACAAAAAAATAACAATAACTGAAAACGTCTCAAGGCTGGGAAGAGATTTAGACATCCAAATATAGGTTGCTCAGAGAATTCCAAAGAGATACTAGCCAAAAGGACTTCTCTAAGGCACATTATAGTCAAACTGTCAAAAGTCAAAGACAAAGAAAGAATTCTAAAAACAGCCAGAGAAAAGCATCTAGTCACATACAAGAACCCCCCTATCAGACTAACAGTAGACTTTGCAGCAGAAAACTTAAAGGCCAGGAGAGAATGGGATGATATATTCAGAGTACTGAAAGAAAGAAACTGTCAGGCAAGAATACTATATTAGTTCATTCTCATGCTGCTGTACAAATACGTGTAAATTAAACAATATGCTCTTGAACCACCACTGGCTCAATGAAGACCTTAAGAAATAAATAAAAAAAATTACTGAAACAAATCAAACTGGAAACAGAGCATACCAAAACCTATGGGATACAACAAAAGTAATGCCAAAAGAAAAGTTTATAGCAATAGATGCCTACATCAGGGCCAGGTGCAGTGGCTCATGCTTGTAATCCCTTTGGGAGGCCAAGGTGGAGGATTGCTTGAGCTCAGGAGTTCAAGACCAGCCTATGGAACATAGCAAGACCCCATCTTAAAAACAAGAAAATGGAGAATGATCCAAGATGGCCAATCGCTAACATCTCGGGATTGCAGCTTGCAGTGAAAGCGCACAGAACTAGAGGACGCCACACTTTCAGACAAATTCTGGTCACTCAGGAGCAGAAGACTCCCAGTGGAGGAGCCACATGGGTTGCCAGCGCGACTCTTCTGGCTGGTGCAACAGTTTTACCGGCACCTCGGTGCAGCAGCTCTCGGAGCAGAGTAAACGGGGCTGGCTCCCCTTCTGATTGAGGTTTGGAGGAGCCACACGGGTCCCCAGCACGACTCCTGAGGCCGGCACAGTGGTTGTGCCGGCACCTCGGTGCAGCAGCTCTTGGCGCAGAGTAAATGGGACTGGCTCCCCTTCTGACCCAGGTTTGAAGCTCCAGGAAGGCAGAGTCGCCTATTATGGACACAAGAAGGAAGCCAGATGGGAGAATCCTGGGCAGAAAAACACCATCAGTCTTAACGCTGCTGTTCTGGTCCTGGGAACTAACAACTTGGACATCCACACAAGAGACCCAATCTGAAAGTTGGTAATTTCAAAGACAGGAGGATAAATTTACAATGATGGGAAGAAACCAGTGTAAAAAGGCTGAGAATACTCAAAATCAGAATGCCTCTCCCTCTAAAGATGATCACACTTCCTCATCAACAATGGAACAAGGCTTGATGGAGAATGAGTGCATCCCAATAACAGAATCAGGCTTCAGGGTATGGATAATAAGAAACTTCTGTGAGTTAAAAGAACATGCTGTAGCGCAATGTAAAGAAACTAAGAACTTTGAAAAAAGGTTTGATAAAATCCTAATGAGAATAGACAACTTAGAAAGGAATATAAGTGAATTAATGGAACTGAAGAATACAATACAGGAACTCCGAGAAGTATGCGCAGGTTTAAACACTCGAATTGTT
>JAPYYA010003384.1:0-12922 GCA_028533165.1 Leontopithecus rosalia | reverse complement strand
GATGAGGAAGTGTGATCATCTTTAGAGGGAGAGGGGTTCTGATTTTGAGTATTCTCAGCCTTTTTACGCTGGTTTCTTCCCATCGTTGTAAATTTATCCTCCTGTCGTCTTTGCAATTACCAGCTTTCAGTAGGTCTCTTGAGTGGACGTCCACGATATTAGTTCCCAGGGCCAGGAACAGCGGCGTTAAGACTGATGGTGTTTTTCTGCCCAGGCTTCTCCTGTCTGGCTTCCTTCTTGTGTCCGTAATAGGCGAGTCTGCCTTCCCGGAGCTCCAAACCTCGGTCAGAAGGGGAACCAGTCGCGTTCACTCTGCGCCGAGGTGCCAGCACAACCTCTGCGCTGGCCTCAGGAGTCAGCGCTGGGAACCCGCGTGGCTCCTCCAAACCCCGGTCAGAAGGGGAGCCAGCCCCGCCTAGTCAGCTCCGATGCCCTGCGGAGGTGCCAGCGAAACTACTGCCCCGCGTGGCTCCTCCAGTGGGAATCTTCTGCTTCTGAGCGACCAGAATTTGTCTGAAAGTGTGGCGTCCTCTAGTTCTATGAGCTTTAACTGCGAGCTGCAATCCCGAGATGTTAGCGATCGGCCATCTTGGATCCAGCCCTGGTTTATTTTTTCAACTAATTCATCTTTATGAGCAAAGGGCGGGTTAGTTGATTTTGGCACTCATGTAAGGCGTCTCCCCTTCCCTGCAGTGTTACCTGTGGGAGGGGAGAGGTACATGTGCCAGCTGCCGACCCTGTGGGGTGTGTTGAGTACCTGTAGAGAGTCTACTCCTGCTCCAGCCTCTGGGGCCGCTTCCTCTCAGCGTGCTTTGGCTCTGGTTTCCTTTACCCCGACCTATTCCTGAGCGTGATTCTCCTCCCTCTTTCTATGTTCTAGAAGCAAATCAAGATCCCTGTGCAGTGGATACTCACCCTCTCCCAGCCATTCTGTTCCCAGCCCTTCTATTTCCTTTTCCCTTCACTTACTGTGGTCTCAGTGGTATTGGTTGGGCCAGAGACGGCAGAGACAAGCTCTCAGTCCACCATCTTGAACCAGATGTTGGTGTAGTGGTTTAAGTGTGTGTGTGTGTGTGTGTGTGTGTGTGTGTGTTTGTGTTTTAGATGGAGTCTCTCTGTGTCACCCAGGCTGGAGTGCAATGGTGCAATCTTGGCTCACTGAAACCTCTGCTTCCCGAGTTCAAGTGATTCTCCTGCCTCAGCCTTCCAAGTAGCTGGGACTATAGGCACCTGCCACCACACCTAGATAATTTTTGTATTTTTAGTAGAGATGAGGTTTCACCGTGTTGGCCAGTCTGCTCTCAAACTTCTGACCTCAGGTGATCCGCCTACCTCAGCCACCGGAAGAGCCGGGATTACAGGTGTGAGCCAGTGCGCCCGGACCAAATGTTCTTAACTACCCAGCTCTGCACAGATAGTGTCCCTTGGGACCTGCACATGTTCACACTGGATGCCCAGACCCTGCACACGGAGGAAAAAGGGAGGACATGTACTTGGCTCTTTTAACTCTCTTCTAACAGGCATCCTTGGTCTTGTTGGCTTTCTGTGGGAGTCTCTGGCCTCAGAGCTGGTCCCTTAGTGGGTCATTCAACCTAAATCTTAGGGAAGGAAGTCTCTTCAGTGTCGCTCACAACCCCCGAGCCTTCAAACATTCAGGGACGGAAGTGGGTGAGTACAGGATGCATAAACAAGAGAGGAGAGCTGGAGGGACAGGTGACAGGCGGGGTGAGGTGACTGAATGCGTGAGGGTCCAGGGTGTGGCTATGAGAGTAGGGATCATCTCGGGTGGAGGAGAGGGGGCGTATGGCCTTCCACTCATTCAGAGAAGCAACAGCAGAGCCAACATTCTCAGAGCTCTTTTGATGTTCCAGGCCCTGGGAACTCTGTATAAGCTTTCCAGAGGACCCCAGCCTCGGAGTCATTGAGTGACTCCCAGGATCACACAGCAGGTGAAGGATATGTCTGGAACTGAACCCAACTCTATGCCAGGCCGAGGCTTTTAGCCACTGGGCTACATGACTCCCATCTGCCCCAAGCTGTCTACAGCATGGGTCTCAAAGATCTTCCTTGGGCCTCTGTAGACTGAGCTGTCCCCACATGAGACACAAGTGGGTCTGAAGGCTGAGGAAGCAGAGGGCTCCGGCACCCTCTGGGGGAGGCAGGAGGCTCTACAGAGACACCAGCAAGGAAGTGGGCAGGGGCCTGGGCCTGGAATCTGGGTAGGTCCAAGGGATGAATGACTGAATTAAAGTCCTGGAGGACAGGGCTTCATCTCCCCCTCCTTCTTAGCACTGGGTCCCCAGGATTTACTCAGACACATATCTGTTAGAATAAAGACATGAGACCATGTGACTAACTTCTAGCTAGTGGAATATAAGCAGAAATGAAGTGTGCAATTTAAAGAATTGCTTTATTTTTATTTATTTATTTTTTTTTTGAGGCAGAGTTTTGCTCTTGTTGTCCAGGCTGGAGTGCAGTGGCGTGACCTCATCTCACTGCAACCTCTGCCTCCCTGGTTCAAGTGCTTCTCCTGCCTCAGCCTCCCAAGTAGCTGGGACTACAGGCACGTGCCACCACACCTGGCTAATTTTTAAATTTTTAGTAGAGACAGGATTTCACCATGTTGGTCACGCTGGCTCAAACTCCTGACCTCATGATCTGCTAGCCTCGCCTCCTAAAGTGCTGGGATTACAGGCGTGAGCCCCCGCGCCCGGCCCTGTCTCATTCTCTTAAACCTTCTCCAGACTCCACTTCCTGTTTAGTGACCTTCCTTTGTAAAAGTCACAGTAAAAATCAGACTCCTCGTCCTGATGAGTAAGGGCCTGTGTGGTCTTGCTGCTTGCTCTGCCGCTGCTTTTGGGAACCTGCCTATTTTTGAGGGACTCTATCTGAAAGGTTTTGTGATGTCCCCTTTTGCATCATGTCTGAAATGTGCGAGACGCATGGAGATGGTGTTTGGTTCAGAAATCCCAGAAGTCCCGTAAATAGATGTTGTATGTTTTCTGCTTTATGATTTTGTATCCTACAGAGATTTCAAATGGGAGTCTACAGAAATTTATACTCAGTAATATTCTCTGAACACGAAGCATCTGCCCAAATGTAAGATAATCCAGTTATTTTACTTCAAAATTGTATTTTTTTTAGTGTGAACTGAGGTTGGTCATTTAAACTCTATATTCCCCAACTCCCAACTGTAGTAGTTATAATATTATCATTTTGTAATTTCCTCTTTTTTAGTATGAAGCTTACCAGGAATGTGTCATTCATATGTATGTATATATGTGCATGTGAATATCATATATCATAGGAACATATACATGTATGTATCATATATCAACATGTCCTGTCGAAATCACAGGATTTCTTTTCTTTTCTTTCTTTCTTTTTTTTGAGACAGAGTCTCACTCTGTTTCCAGGCTGGAGTGCAGTGGGACCATCTCAGCTCACTGCAACCTCTACCTTACGGGTTAAGCGATTCTCCCGCCTCAACCTCCTCAGTAGCTGGGATTACAGGCACATGCCACCACGCCTGGCTAATTTTTGTATTTTTAGTAGAGACAGGGTTTCACCGTGTTGGCCAGGCTGGTCTTGAACCCCTGACCTCAGGTGACCTGCCCGCCTTTGCTTCCCAAAGTGCTGGAATTACAGGCGTGAGCCACCACACACCCAATTTCATTCTTTTGTATGGCTGAGTAATATTCTATCGTCTACTTATATCATATTTTCTTTATTCATTCAGCATCCACAAGCATTTAGCTTGTCTTTATATCTTGACAATTGTGAATATTGTTGCAGTGAACCTGAGGGAGCAGATGATTCTTCAAGATGCTGCTTTTATTCTCTTCAGTTATATTCACAGAAATGCAATTGCTGCATCGTAGGGTAGGTTTTTCAAAAAAAATTTAAAATAACCTCCCTCCTGGTTTTCATAATGACTCTACCAAGTTAGAACTCTCTGAGTGCTCAGAATTGCTTTTTCTTGATATCCTTGTGAACATTGTTATATTACTTTTTTTTTTTTTTAAGACAGAGTTTTGCTCTTGTTACCCAGGCTGGAGTGCAATGGCGTGATCTCGGCTCACCGCAACCTCCGCCTCCTGGGTTCAGGCAATTCTCCTGCCTCAGCCTCCTGAGTAGCTGGGATTACAGGCACACGCCACCGTGCCCAGCTAATTTTTTGTATTTTTAGTAGAGACGGGGTTTCACCATGTTGACCAGGATGGTCTCGATCTCTTGACCTCGTGATCCACCAGCCTCAGCCACCCAAAGTGCTGGGATTGCAGGCGTGAGCCACCGTTCCCGGCCTACTTATTTTTTATATTAGCCATTCTAATATCCAAAAGTTTGATTGGAATTGTCTTTGGTGTGCAGAAGCTTTTTAGCTTAATGCACTCCAGCTTGTTTATATTTACTTTTGTTGCTGTACTTTTGGTGTCATATCTAAAAAACGATCGCCAAGACCAATATCAAAGAGATTTTCTCTTAGAGTTTTTAAGGATACATGTTTTACATTTAAGGCTTTATTTCAAGTTCATTTTTGAGTATGGTATAAGAAAAATTGTCTGTTTCATTATTTTGATTGTGGGTATTCTGTTTCCCCACAACCAAGCGTTGAAGAGACTATAGTGTGGAAGAGACTATACTGTCTGCATTGTGTATTCTTGACGCTCTTGTGAAAGACGAGTTAAGTTGACATGCAGGAGTTTCATTCTAGGATCCCCGTTCTGTTCCACTGGTCTCTGTGTTTGTTTTCTTCTCTGTTCATATACCATCCTGTTCTAATACTGTAAGAACAGTTTGCAACAGTCTTAAAATGTGGTTTGAAATCAGAAAGTATTATGCCTCTTGCCTTGTTCTTTTTCCTACAGATTGCTTTGGCTATACCAAATCTATTGTAATTCCATATACATTTTAGAATTGTGTTTTCTATTACTGGGAAAAAGACCACTGGAAATTTGATAATTTTTAATGGATCTATAGTCTTGATCTTTAGCAGAATTTTACCTCCCTGGATTGCAAAAGTCTCTTAGAGGCATTTTTTTTTTTTTTTAATGAGGTCTCTCTCATTTCACCCAGTCTGGTTCTGAACTTCTGGCCTGAAGTGAACCTCTCACCCCAAGGTCCTGAGTAGTTGGGATTATAGGCATGAGCTGTGGTGCCTGGTTCTCTTGGAAAGGCATTTCTGTGCAGGGAAGGCTGACACATTTTTGTTGCTGTGGGGATATAGAAGCCTGGGTTCACCTATCACTATCTTTCTGTCATTCTCCTATACATTTTCTCTTTCTATTTTGTTCCATTTCAAGTATATCTGTAATTTTAAATTCTAGTTGTCAGAACAATATGCTAGAATTAACATGTTCTGTCTAAATTAAATGATTTAGGAAGTACTCCATATTTATTAAATTACTGCAGGCAGAAAGAAATCATAGGATTTCATCCAGCTTCTTCAATCTGTATATAAATGGTAATATGATTTATTCAGAAATGTTTATTTTTTATTTTTATTTTTGGAGGGGGAAGAAGGGAGGAAGGCAGGAAGGGAGGGAAGGAGGAAGGGAGGGAGGAAGGAAGGGAGGAAGGGAGGGAGGGAGGGAGGGAGGAAGGGAGGGAAGGGAAGGAAGGAAATCAAGCAATGAGAGAGACATTGCCGACCTGGATCTAGAGGTTTACAAGTTGATTTCTTTCTTTTTTTGAGAGAAGGAAAGAAAAAAAAATGAGTAAAGGAGAGGAAGAAAGAGGAAGAGAACGAAGGAGAAAATACTAAGGGCAGCCAGAGAGAAAGGTCAGGTAACCCACAAAGGCAAGCCTATCAGACTTACAGTAGATCTCTCAGCAGAAACTCTACAAGCCAGAAGAGAGTGGGGGCCAATATTCAACATCCTCAAAGAACAGAACCTTCAGCCCAGAATTTCATTTCCAGCCAAACTAAGCTTCACAACTGAAGGAAAAATAAAATTATTTATGAACAAGCAAGAACTCAGAGATTATATTACCACTAGGCCTGCCTTACAAGAGCTTCTGAAAGAAGCATTACACATAGAAAGAAATGTTTATTTTATGTATCAGTGACTCTCACCATATTTTACATCATTTAAATTCTTCTCTTGATTTAGAAATGTGAGGCTATGCCATGCTTCTGGAAGTTGGATGGCAGCATTCTTATTTTGTAAAAGAATAGCATCAGTATAGTAAACACACAATAAAAATTATCTTTTGTATCTTCTTCTTCGTCATTAAAATGTTTTCAGTAGAGTCTTTTAATAATGATGGTAGTGTGTTTTCTCTGAAATTTTACTACTGTACACTGCATGCCAGTGATTCAAAATACCTGCTTTTTACGATTACACAGTCACAGTTGAATATTGTAGTTACCTAAGCAAACTCTTTTTTAATGGTACATCAATGTTTCCTAGCAGATTTTCTGACTAACACATCTCTTAGGGTTTTGTAGTTCCATATTCCTTTTTTTTAGTATGTTTTATTTGTCTGATTGTTTTGTTTTTGTTTTAACTTTTTTATTATAATTTTAGGTAACAGTTTGCAACTTCGTATGTACACTTTAAATCAAAGTGGGGCTTAATTAAAATAGGAATCAGTTGAGTATCTATCACAATTAGGTTATATATGTGTGCATTTGTTTCTATAAATATGACCCCGACTTTGGTTATGGCTTATCTGGTGTATCTTTTTCTCGGCTGATTTTCAATGGTTGTTTTATTCTGTCCAGGTCATGGAAATAGTCTATTTTCATCATGTGTTTAATTATGAATCTATATTTTCTTTGAGAGAAACATTTTTCTGATTTGAAGGTGATTTTTGAAAAGTTTTATAATTATGTATCTCTTTTAACTCTCTAAAAAATTCAATTGTGTTTAAAAACAAATATAACAGATATAAACTTAAATCTTTTAAGTGCACAATTCAGTAGTGTTAAGCATATTCACATTATTGTGCAAAAGACCTCTTGAATTTTTAGGTCTTGCAAAAGTAAAGCTCAATACCCATTAGAACAACTCAATACCAGTTATAACAACTGTCCATTGTACCCTCTCTTCAGCCTTGACAAATACCGTTCTCCTTTCTGATTCTATGAGTTGGACTACTTAAGATATCTCATATAAATGGTGTTTATCATACACTATCTGTCACTTTCCTACTGGCTTATTTCAGTTAACATAATACTCTCAAAGTTTATCCTAAAATGTGACAAGATTTTCTTTTTTATGGGTGAATAATATCCCTTGTATATATATCCCACTTTTTTTGTGTGTATCCATCACTTGAGGCTTCCCCCATTTGACTTTTCTGAGTAGTGATAAACATGGGTGTGCAAATATCTCTTCCACATCCAGAGTTGCATTGTATACTTTTGATATAGATCCAGAAGTGGGATTGTTGAATCATATAATTCCATTTATTATTTCAGGAACATTTATGCTATTTTTTTTGGTTTGTTTTTTGAGGCAGAATCTCACTCTATCACAGAGGCTGGAGTGCAGTGGCACCATCTCAGCTCACTGCAGCCTCTGCTTCCTGGGCGGATGTGATCCTTCCACTTCAGCCTCCCGAGTACCTGGGACTACAGGCGCACACTACCACACCCAGATAACATTTGTATTTTTAACAGAGACATTTTATCATGTTGCCCAAGCTGGTCTCAAATTCCTGGGCTCAAGTGGTCCACCGCCTCAGTCTCCCAAAGTGCTGGGATTCCAGGTGTGAGCCCGCGCCCGGCCCATGCTGCCTTTCATTGTGGCTGCATCCTTTGTTTCCTACCAGCAGCTCACGTGGTTTTCGATGTCTTCACATCCTTGACAGATTTGGACTTTTTAAAATAGTGGCCACTCTAACAGGTGTGAGGAAATATCTTCATTGGGATTTTTTTTTACATTTCTTTACAAATTAGTCATTTGAGCATTCATTCAAGTGCTTGTCGGCTGTTTGTATATCATTTTTGCAGAGATTTTCAGTGAGCCCATCTATTTTTAAGACAAGTTATTTGATTTTTGTTGTTGAGTTGTAAGAGTCACTTATATTCTGAAGATTAACTGTTAGCAAAGTTGCGATTTGCGAGTATTTTTACCCATTTCTTAGGTGGCATTTTCACTTTGCTCATGGTTTTCTTTGATTTGCAGAAAGTTTAAAATTCGATGTTCAGTTTTTCTGTTCTTTTTTTGTTGCTTATGCATTTCATCTCCTGTATTTTTTTCCTGCATTTTCTTCTAAGAGTTTTATTCTATTTGTATGTTTAAGTATTTCATTTAAAATGTTTTTGTATATAGTGCAAGGAAAGGATATTGCTTCATTTTTCCATGTAGATGTCTAGTTTTTAACGTCGTTTGTTGAAAGGACTCTTTTCTCCATTGTGTGGTCATGGAAACCTTGTGGAAGGCGATTTGATTTTATCCAGAAGGATTGGTTTCTGGCTCTGTTCTGTTTCATCATTTACTGGTCTGTCTTTGTGTCATGCTTTTGTTTTTGTAGCTTTTTATGTGTTTTGAAATCAGAAAGTTTTAATTTCACAACTTCATGGAATACAAAAGCTGTAACTCTTCACGTGCTCTAATGTGCTATAAATGTAACAAATAATTATATATTTTGCTTCTGGTAGCAAAGATTTATTCAGATTTATTTTTGTTCAGATATAATAACCACAGTAAGTTTTTTACACCGTCATTATGATAGTAAATAATTATATAGCTACTTACATATTTTTCTTTAATAGAGACTTTTCTATTTTCATATGCTTTTATAATGCTGTCTAGCCTCATTTTTTTTCAACACAATGAATTAAGTATTGTTTCTGTATTTTGTAGAGATGGGGTCTGGCTATATTGCCTAGGCTAATTCCTAACTCCTGACCTCAAGCAATCCTCTTGCCTTGGCTAACCAAAGCTGGTACTATGGGCGTGTGCCGCCATGCCCACGCAAACTTTAGTGCTTCTTGTAGGACGGTACTAGTGATGGTGAACAGCCTCATCCATTTATTCATTTTGGAAAGTCTTTATTTTTCCTTTTTTTTTTTTTTAAGTAAAATTATTCAAGGTCAAATTTTCTTGGTTAGTAGTGTTTTTATCACACTAAAATTTGCGGAGTTTTCAGCCTTTTAAATTATTCTGACTATAGACGGTTTTTTTGTGGGAACAGAATGAATTGGGATAGTCCTTTTGAATGTGGAGAATGTCACTGGTGGTTTGATAGGGATGCATTAAATCTGTAGATCACTTTATGTAAGATAGACATTTTCACAATATTAATTCTACCAATTTGTGAATAAAGAATTTCTTTTTATTTGTTTTTACTTAATTTCTTTTATTTAAAGCAGGGTCTTGCTTTGTGAGGCTGACGCAATCCTCCCACCTCAGCCTTCTGAGTAGCTGGGAGCAGGGCTGCAGGCCACTATGCCTGGCTGACTTGTGAAATTGTGTAGAGATGAGGCCCCCATGTTGCCCCGCCCAGGTGGGGGAGGGCCGTTGGCAGAACTTGGGCACCTCACGGAATGTCCATTGTGAGGCACCAGCCACCGGGGCCAGGGATTGGTGGAGGGGGAGTACAAAGCCCCAGGGTTGCTAAGGCAGTGCCCAGACAGGAGCAGCTTTGGTGGACACCAGAGCCCTGCTCCTGAGCCTCTCGCTGCCTCAACCCGCGCGTCCTGCTGCTTCGCTGCTCTTTCACACTGACCTGTAGCTGAACCTCCCACCTACCCTTGAGGACTTCGTTTGAACCCCATCCTTTCCCAGACCCCTTTCCCCTCCTCCTCCTGCTCCAGGCGCCCAACAGCCCCCCTTCCCTCCCCTCACCCTATCTCCTCCCCTCCCATCCTCCGCTCCCCTTTACCTTGCCCTCTCCCCTCCCTCCCTCTCCCCCATCCCCATCCTTTTCCCCTTCCCTCCCACAGCTCTAAGCCACCCCCACCTCTGTCCTGGCCGCCTCATGGCGCCCTGAGAGGCCCAAGACATGCGGCTACTCTTTTGGCTCCTCGTGCTGGGGTTTCCCAGCCATCAGTCCACCCAGGTGAGTAGACACTGCACCCGCGGGGTTCCTTCCTTTTCGTTGGGATGTGTCACGGGGCTGAAATGACACAGCTCGCACCTATCATCCAGCACTTTGGGGGGCCGAGGTGGGCAGATCACTTGAGTCCAGGAATTCCAGACCAGCCTGGGACAGAGTGAAATCCTATCTCTACAGAAAAATAAAAATGAAAAAAAATGAGTGAGATCTGGCAGCGTGGGCCTGTAGTCCCAGCTACTGGAGAGGCTGAGGTGGGAGGATCGTTGGGGCCCAGGAGGTGGAGGTGGCAGTCAGCCGAGATCGCCCCACTGCACTCCAGCCTCAGCGACAGAGTGAGACCCTGACTCGAACAAAACAAAGTGAAATGTCTTTTGGGTTCTGTGTCATCTGGTTTGATGACTTTCTAGGAACTTCTGAGCCATTCGTGTCTTCTGCGCTTGGGAGCTGCCTCCAGGGAGTCTGCGTCCAATCAGAGTGATGGGAGCCCCAGAAGCCCGTCAGATGGGACAGAAAAGGGTTTCGACCTGCTGGGGTGTTTGCAAGGCAAGAGTCACCAGGAGTGACATGACCAGGGTGTGAGCAAGGACTGTATTGTCCTTTGTTCTGTCAAATGTGTCTTGTGAAGATCATTGATTTACCCAAAGCCCTTTTGATTGTCCAAATATAAAGAAATCCAGGTTTCTGTTTGGAGTGGTTTTACCCTCACATTATAATACCTCTCCAGCACACTCAGGAGAGGGCACTTCTAGAGCCGAGAGTATTTGTTCTACGTGGCATGCACAGATTCTCAGCGAGGGATCTGGAAAGTCTAGTGATGGGGAGCAACCACTGCACGGAGGCAGAATCGCCCCACAGGATCAGAAGAACCTCTTGATTCTTCCGAGTCCATGAAGGAGGAAATGTCTTGATCGTCTTTGTTGGAATTTATTTCCCTATACCTGGCGGCATTTTTATAGATCGGTTAAACTCTCGTTCCCTACCTCACCTTTGAAGACTTGGATAAATTTTTCTCATTGCATTTTCCACCTCCACCCTTGCTCACGGCCATCAGCTGTCAGAACCTAAGCTTTTCCTGGCTCCATGGGACCTAATCTGGGTAGGAGCCCCTGCTGATAACCTGCATCCAGATAATTGTCAGATGTGACAAGAGTGCCCAGGACGGGGGATGGTTTCCTGGTCAGTGACAAGGTGGCCTTTGTGCTTTTGTGCATTTGATCCACATCTTTCACCACTGTGCCCGGAGCCCCTGCTTCCTGTCAGAGGGAGGCTCCTCAGGGACAGCGCGTCCCTCACGGGAGCCCAGGCTGCAGTCACCTCCACTGTGAGGTTGAAGACAAAAGTGCCACAGAGCTCCAGGCTGCTTTCTAGAGAGATTTCATTTGCACAAAACTGTCTTGGTATGTAGATTGGTCTGAATTGCATTTTGAGTTTATTTTGTCCTCCAGTACTTGTAAATCCAGTGTTTGTAAATACTATGTGTGCCTGGTGTAGTGGTGGCCTACATTCCAGAAAGTTTGTATTGCTTTCCACGTGGATTTCCAAGGTTGCTCCTGAGTGCTTTATGCGCAATGCTCCAAAATATGAAGGTGAACTCTTGCTAGTAGTTAGTTGGTATTGTGTTTTTAACTGACCTCAATTCTCATGGTTTTAATCATAATTCCAGGAACACTATGTCATGCAAATCTTTCTGGACTTTGAAAATCTGACATGAAGTGCCCCATTTCAGCAGTAGTGAACATCGATTTTCAAAAGTTATTTCTAGAAACGGGCTAAAGAACAATCTGATTATTTTTGTTGGAATATAACCTAGGTGTTCTCATTGTAGCAGCTGTCCACTCTCAGTTTTGTGTATAGATAAACATATATTTAGGTAGTATTTTCATCTATAACTTTAAGACTCTTTACTTATATTTTTCTCATTTTTCCACACAGTGTTGGCATATTTTTGGATCTATTTCAAAGAATGTAACAAAATTTTCTAAATATTTAAAAGAAGGCCTTGGCTTCCCAAGCAGTGTAAGTTTGTATTTTCTTATCTGCATTTTAAATTGAATTATAATTTCTAGGTAAAGTTCTATAATTATTTTAAATATATATTTGCAATATTTTTTCAGATAATTAAAAAAAATCAGTTCGTGTCTCAAGTTTCCTTGCTCCTGTTTAAGTGGTGTAAAGTCTTGTGTATTAAACAGCCTCTTTGTAAATAATCCAATTTGCTGACTTTTACATATGGATACAGCAGTTAAAGCATCACCACATTCCAGATTCAAGATACTAAACACATTCCTCCCCTTCAAAGTTTCCTCCTCCTCCTTTTGAATCCATCTGTCCTTCTCCCTCCATCCTACTGTCTTCCCCCTGCACTGCCATTTCCTGTCACGGTGTCATACAGGAGAGGTATTCTTGCTGTTCTGAATTCTGTGAAGTCAGCAGAATCATGTTCACATGGATTCACATTGTTTTAAATGTTAAGAGTTTGCTCTTTGTTTTACTGCTGAGTAACATTCCTTTGTATGGACATATATATGGCAGTGTATCTATTCTCTCCCTGGAAACAAGCTAGAAGACTTGTTTTTCCCATTTGGTCTTTGTCCTGAGAATGAAAACCCAGAAAGCAGCACCTCTGCAAGCTTTCCCTGTGTGTACTTGCATTTTGCAACACCGAGACCAACTGACAGAAAAAATGTCTGATTGATATTGTGTTGAAATTGTTCAAACATATAGAACGTAAATAATAATTATTTTGGAACTCTAAAGGGAGAAAATTGCTGACATGACGCAAGTGATTTTGGCAATGACCATCAACTTTAATTGTTGATATGTTTATAAATGCAGCACTGACTTGTTAACATTTTCATGAACATGACAACACATATGTGCCCATCTTTCCATCCTCTATCCATTCATCAGC
>JAPYYA010003383.1:0-12923 GCA_028533165.1 Leontopithecus rosalia | reverse complement strand
AGGAAGGAAGGAAGGAAGGAAGGAAGGAAGGAAGGAAGGAAGGAAGGAAGGAAGGAAGGAAGGAAAGAAGGAAGGATGGAAGGAAGGAAGGAAGACAGGAAGGAAAGAAACTCAGTTGCCAATTGTCAGTGTGCTTTGCATCTTCCAAAATTTTTGTGACTTGTCTCCTCTATGGTTTATTCTTCTTCCATTATTTTTTTCTTTATAGCTTTGTTTATTTTAAACTCTTGCTCTCTGTCATTTACATAAAGTTTCAGGAAAAATTTGAGAGAAACTAGTGTGCTCAAACTGGAGTAAAATGCGTATTGTGCTAGTTCTCCTGTACCTGAATCATTTATGTTGTTTTATCTCTAGATTTGCTTAATTTTATCAGATGTAGGTCTTTAGATAAGAATTCATAGGTACTGTATTTTTTGAATTCTCACATGCTTAAGAAATACAGTTTAGCTGGGTATAAAATTTTTCTATTGACTTTCTTTTCCTCAAAAATTTGTTGACATTAAATATTACATTAGTTCTTCTGTCCTAGTTTCTACAGTCATCTATAAGTCACTTGACCTTTATTCTTAAGTAGTATCTTTTTCAATAAGCATTCATCAGTACTAGCGCAAGGTTTTATGAATTCTTTCCTGTTTGCTGCATTGTTGTCTTTGTACTTAACCAACAGCTTGGTTATGTGTAAAATAATTGAACTATAATTTATTTCCCTCAGAATCTTGTAGACATTTCCATTCTGTTTTGATATTAAATGTTGCTCAGGGGAATTCCGAAGCATGTTTGCTTCACCTGTAGGTAACTTGTTTTCAGATTATATCTTGACTATGTTAATGACACATTACTTTTTGCTGGAACTCAGCATACCTTTTCAATCTGCTCATACATATATTTTCAAGTCTATCATTTATATATGGTAAGTATATTTTGTTTTAAAATTGGCCTGATAATTCTAATATCTGAAGCTTGCATGGGCCTATGTCTGCCATATTTGGTTTCTGCTCCTTCCCATTCATGATGTCTTTGTTTCTTTGTAGGATGTGCATGGTTGATTGCCCTTGAAAATTTATTTGTGAGGTATCTACAAGGCCTAGGTTGCATGTGTTCCATCTTTCAAAATGGATTTTCATTTGTTTCAGCCAGGATATTGGAAACATTATCAATAGTGGACCATCACAATTAATTAAATGGCTTGAGGTTTCTTGCATCTTAACCTATGTATATTCAAAATACAAATACACAAGAGGGCCACATGGAGTGGTCCTCCATGTCAGCCTTCCTGGAGTTGGAGGCTGACAGCAAGTTTAGATTTGCTGGTGTTTACACAGTAGTTACATTATGGATGTATCCCTGAGGGTTCCCTTAATATGAAGAGAATCTTTCTATAATATGCTGCAACTGTGGTTATCTCTGAGCTTTGATTTATATTTCTCTAATCCCACATAGCTTCAGATCAAAGCCTGAGTACAAATATTTTTAATGCCCTGAGAGCATAAGAAGTTTTGTTGTTCTGATACAGTTTATCCCTCTCTTCCAGCCTTCCATCAAAAATTGGGCTTTTTCTGCCCAATTCTACAATATTTTTTGCTCTCTGTTAGTTTTGAAGCTTTTAAAAAAAGTTTTATTCATTATATTTTGCTTTCCTTAGGGGGGTCATATGAATTATCAATTCTATCATTTTCAGAAATGAGAAGCTCTGTCTAATGTTTTTTCAACCTGAAGATTTAGTTTTTCCACCATTTCAATTATATAATTATTAGGTTACTTTTCCTTAGAATCCATTGAATCCAATGCTTCATCCATTGAGTACTCTGCTCAGACAAATCAATAATCTCCCTTCTCCACTAGACAATACTGTCTTCACAGAGAGGGCTCTTTATCTTATGGGCTTAGAAAAATATATACAGCCATTCATTGCTTAATAGCAAGAATACATTCCGAAAGCTGTGTCATTAGGCAGTTTCATTATTGTTCAAACATCATAGAGTGTACTTACACAAATCTAGATTTTGTAGTCTACTACACATCTAGGATACCTTGTATAGCCTATTACTCCTAGGTTGCAAACCTGTACATCATCTTACTGTACTGACTACTGTAGACAATTATAACAAAATGGTGTTTGTGTATCTAAACATAGAACACATAATGCATTGCACTATGACATTACTACAGCTATGGCATCACTAGGCAACAAAAATTTTTCAGCTCCATCACTATCTTACAGGACCACCATTGTATATGCCATCCATGGTTGACCGAAACGTCATTATGCCACACATGACTGTATTGAATAAATATAGGTGAATAAGCACTGACTAAAGTAACAAATGAATTTTTGTTATTGTATCTGTTATTGTATCTGGCTTAGTAAGCCTAAACACGATAACAAATTATTTTATTTCTTTATTTTTATAAAATGCCCATTTATTATTTCCAGTATTTTCCACTTGCTTTGTTCACCTAATAATATATCATTTAAAATATGTGATCCAACTTCCATTTTTTAAAATGTATAATGTGATATTGAGCCCTTTCTTATTTGTTTACAATATATTTTTAAAACTAATTTTGACTTATTGTGTTACACATTAGGGGAGGAAGAAAGATTTTTTTTATTTATCTTCATATCATGTTCTGCTTTTTTAAAAAATATTCTTCATATTTATCAAACACTTTTATCCTTTGTCTCTCAGGATTACATCTGAAATTTTTTATTTTCCCTTATTCTTTAACTAAATTGTGTTAGATCAAGGTACTAGTGCCTTAAAGACTTTATGATTTGGTGTTTTACACTTTTTTCCTTTTTGAACTCTAATTAAGAGGCTCCTATTACTTACAATTTGAGTGAAGGAATAAAATTTGGGGTTTGGATGAATTATTCAGAGTTCAGGACAAAAACCAAAAACCACTCCGTGTGTCTCTAACCAAAACCAAAATAGATATCAGCTACAAGGATTTATGTACTTATATAAAATCACTGGAAGAACTGGGCAAGAAGAAGTAAGAGAGTCAGCACTGAACTGGTTTTGAAGGCATATGACCACAGCTGCAGCACAGAAATCAGGAAGCTGATGCTACTACTACTACCAAAACTGTTGCTCCCACATTACCCTCTCCCACCTCCAAGCTGATGGCTGCGCACTGGCACAGAGAGTGTCTGAATCCCACAGTGGTCTCCAGTTCCTTAGGAAGCTGATGGCTAGACAGAGGAATGCTGACTTGGCTGCAAGCATTCATATCTTTCTGACATTGTTGGGCAACAGTGGAAGACAACCTTTGGCTGTATTCTAACGTTCACATGAAGGAATCTCATTGGTAAAACCTAATTTACATCCAGAATATTTCCAAGAAGTCTGGAAAATGGAGTTTTAACTTTTCTAAACCCTGAATTCTTTTTAAGTTTATAAAATGAAATAGGAATGAATGGCATATGCCAATGGCCCACTAGGGAAACATTGTTTGTTTAAAAGGCCTTGTCCTAGCACCTGAAATAATTTATCTAATGCTTCCTGGGCTTAGTTTTCAGTAGAACAAGAATTCTTTTGGCTACAAGCCACACCACCAATATGAAGAGAGACAGTCATATGTTCCTTTAATAACTGCTCTGAATTGGACAACTTTTTTGACCCTATCTGCTTCCAGTTAGCAGCTGGGGCTATAGATCATGTCTAAGTGGGTATAATATAGATGGCTACTTTAACCCAAATATACATTCTCCCTTATTTATTACTAATATACTTCTTATTTTTAGCTGCTTATGTAGGTATGTGGGCTATAGATTATATTCTTCAACTTCTCTTGAGGGCAGGTGTCATCTTATAACTAAATTATAGACTGTGAGATAAAAGCACAAGTGCCATGGAATACCTTATGAAAGTAATCTTAAAAAAAAATGAAAATAAAGAGAGATCCAAGATGGCCAATCACTAGCAGCTCAGGCTTGTAGCTCCCAGTGAAAGCACAGAGAACAAGAGGACGCCACACTTTCAGACAGATTTTTGTTGTTCACAGACCAGGAGATTCACCGTGGAGGAGCCCCATGGGTCACCAGCATGACTCTTGTGGCTGGTGCGGCGGTTCTCGGTGCAGAGTAAACGGGACTGGGTCCCCTTTTGGTGGACGTTTGGAGCTCTGCAAAGGTGGAGTCGCCCATTCAGCTGATTGAAGAGGGGATTCAGGAGGGAAGCCAGACTGTTAGACTCCCGGGCAGAAAAGCACCTTCTGATGCCGCTGTTTTAGTTGGTGCAGTGGGTTGCTCAGATTTCTGCGCTGGAAATTGACAAGTTGGACATCCATTCAGAGACCTAATTTGAAAGTTGGTAATTATAAAGATGACAGGTGGATAAATTTACAATGATGGGAAGAAACCAGCTTAAAAAGGCTGAGAATACCCAAAATCAGAATGCCTCTCCCTCTACAGGGGATCACAGTTCCTCATCAACAAGGGAACAAGGCCTGATGGAGAACAAGTGCATTCCAATAACAGAATTAGGCTTCAGAAGGTGGATAATAAGAAATTTCTGTGAGTTAAAAGGACATGTTTTAGCCCAGTGTAAAGAATCTAAGAACCTTGAAAAAAGGTTTGACAAAATCCTAACGAGAATAGACAATTTAGAGAGGAATATAAGTGAATTAATGGAACTGAAGAATACAATATGAGAACTCTGCGAAGTATGCACAGGTTTTAACACTTGAATGGATCAAGCAGAAGAAAGGATATCAGAGGTCGAAGACCAACTTAATGAAATGAAATGAGAAGACAAGATTAGAGAAGAAAGAGTAAAAAGGAATGAGCAAAGTCTCCAAGAAATATGGGACTATGTGAAAAGACCTAATTTACGTTTGATAGGTGTACCTGAATGTCATGAAGAGAATGAATCCAAGCTGGAAAATATTCTTCAGGATATTATTCAGGAAAACTTTCCTAACCTAGTAATGCAGGACAATACTCAACTCCAGGTAATACAGAGAACACCATAAAGATATTCCTCAAGTAGAGCAACCCCAAGACATGTAATTGTTAGATTCACCAGGGTCAAAATAAAGAAGAAAATTCTAAGGGCAGCTAGAGAGAAAGGTCGGTTACCCATAAAGGGAAGCCTACCAGACTTACAGAAGATCTCTCAGCAGAAACCCTACAAACTAGAAGAGAGTGGGGGTCAATATTCAATATCCTCAAAGAAAAGAATTTTCAACCCAGAATCTCATATCCAGTCAAACTAAGCTTTATAAATGAAGGAAACATAAAAATTTTTGTGAACAAACAAGCACTCAGAGATTTCATCACCACCAGGCCTGCTTTACGAGAGCTTCTGAAAGAAGCACTACACACAGAAAGGAACAACCAGTATCAGTCACCCCCAAAACTTACCAAAAGGTAAAGAGTATCTCCATAATGAAGACTCTATATCAACTAATGAGCAAAATAGCCAGCTAGCATTGACAATATTAAACTCACAAATATCAATATTAAGGTAATTTTAAATGGATTAAACACCCCAATCAATGACATAGACACGCAAACTGAATAAAAAGTCAAAACCCATCAGCACTCTGTATCCAGATCCATCTCATAAGCAAGGACACACAAAGACTCAAAAAAAAAAAGGGAGGAAGACTCACCAACCAAATGGAGAGAGCAAAAAAAAAAACAACAGGAGTTGTAACTTTCATCTCTGACAAAACAGACTTTAATAGTAACAAAGACTAAAAGAAACAAAGAAGGACATTACATAATGATATAAGGATCAATGCAACAATAGGAGTCAATGATCATAAATATATATGCAACCAATATAGGAGCACCCAGATACATAAGACAAGTTTTCAGTGACTTATAAAGAGACTTGGTCTCCCGTACAATAATAGCGGGAGACTTTGACACCACATTATTAATATTCGATGGATCAACGAGATAGAAAATTAACAGGGACATTTATGATTTTAACTCAGACCTGGAACAAGTAAACTCAGTGAATATTTATAGAATTCTTCACTCCAGGTCCACAGAACATACATTTTTTTTTTAGTATCACATTACACCTATTTTGAAAGTGACCACATAAATGGAAGCAAATTACTCTTCAGCATTTGCATAATATTTCACAGATTTAAATGAAATATTGGTTGGCTGTTTGTTTGTTATTTTCTTTCCTTATTCCTTCCTGTCTCTGCTGTTAAGCACAATTATTGGCATAAAAGAGGTTTTTAATACCTATTTTCAGATTGCATTCCAGCCTGGGCAATAGAGTAAGACTCCTGTTCTCTCTCCTTCTTTTCTCTTTCTCTTTCTTTCATGAAAAAGAAAAAAAATGTAAATACACAAAAAAATGAAATCACACTCTTTCCTTCTTCTTCTTATTTGTTGGCATGAATGGAAATATAATGACTGGATATCAAGCAGCTATATTGGATAATGAAGTAAAGGTCATGTCCTGAAGACAGCAGATCAGTGATGGAATGAGATTGAGTCCCAGATACCATAGAGTACATTTTGGCCACTAGCCTTCTTTGATATTTTGTTTAAGCCATTGTTATTATGGCTTTGTCTGTAACTTCAAGGTAAACTGATAAAGTGATATTTAAGGTAAGAGTAAAAGGGTAGAGAAAAATGTAAGAGTTACATACATATTTTAGAAATCACAGTTTGTTGAGAACAAGGGGACAAAGCAAATGACTCAAGAATCAAAAAAGAATTTTAAAAATAAGGAAAATAAAAGGAATGAATTAAAAAATATAAAAGCATAAAATAATTAAATAGAATAAAACTATGTAAGATTTGACCAATTAAATAAAAATTGATTTCTTTGAAAAAGCCAAGGATATTTTAGGTTCTACATATAATTGGTGTATTACATATGCACTTTTCATTTGGCTTCCTTTAAAACTGCACTAACAAAAAGTAAACATATTTTCAAAAACATAAACTTAATGAGGATGAAGAGAATAATGCAGAAGACAACAGGGAAAACTCTTTTAAGTTGGAAAACAGATGAATGACTTAGTAGACCTCACAAATCAACTCACAATTGTGAAGTGGGAAGAGCTGAGAATCAATCCTGTTTAGACTATGGTACTAGAATCAATTCTGTTTAGATGATGGGACTTCTAGAGGCATCTGAAAGGTCAACCCTAGATCCTCTGGAAATGATGGTAACATGCCCAGTAAGAAGGATTGTGTTAAAGCTTCCTGTAAAGCAGTTAAATCTCTAGCAGTCAGATCACATTTCCCCACTTCAGTCACTGAGTAACCTACCTACCCCCTTGACCCTAATGTAAGACTGGAGTTTTATTTTATAATGAGTGCAAAAAGGAGGGTTATTATATGAGGGGTTCCACCAACAAAATTAAGGACAAGGGTAATATGGGTAGCAAAAGTAAGTAACCAACTAAATATTGAATTCTGGTTGATTGTTCAAATGTTATGAAAGTCATTAGAACCAATTCCAAATATTTGGGTTCCCCCCTTCTTAGACATATGACAGAATTTCAATTCTATTTCTTTTAAAAATTATGTGTAGCCATGTAGTTTCCTTTGGCTAATAAAATGTGAGAAGTGCTATATATCCATTCTGGGCTGAAGTTTTTGGAGGCATGTTTAAACATATCTTTTCCCACTACAGTGGTCATGAAAGTGTATGTGAAGATGATCTCCACAAGTTTAGATCCTTGACTGACTGCTGTGAGGAAGGCCCCAGGCTGAACTATATAGGTTATATGAGAAAGAAATCAGCTTTCATTGTGTTAAGCTGTTGAGATTTGGGGAAGTTGTTTGATATTAAGCATAACATCCTATCCTGGTGCAAAACTGTACTCTTCTTCACCTGCTTAATGCTTCACCTTTTTCAATCTATATCTTTTCCTTCTGAATAGGGGATTTTAAAGAGTGAGGTAATCTGGCCAGTCTAACTGGAAAGACCTAATCACACTGACACTGAGGTTTGCCCATTCATCAGTGCTCTCAGTTCACTTTAGAATGAAAAATCAAAGTGGACAAGCATACCAACCTACTCAGAGCCATCACTCAGTTCCGTAGTCTCCCAAACTAAATAAGAACATACGCATGGAGAAAGTTTCTGAAAGGGAATACAGAAATTAAAACAAAGCAAAGACTAAAAAGGTAACTTGGAGAAAATGGAAAGGTTGCAGCAAGAGGAAAACTTGGGGGAAAAGCTATTATTAATATCATCAGATGAAAAAATAAGTTATTACATTTAAAAAATACATCCAAAAAGAGAGCTCTTTTTTTAAAAGAAACAGATCTTGGAAAATACTAATCTAATAAAGAAATTAAAATATCAATATAAGGGCTTAAAGATAAAGTTAAGAAAATGTTCTAGAAAATACTGCAAAAATATTTTTACATGGCAAGCAGGAGGGGGACAAAAGAGGCCTAACATCTGAATTATAAGAATTCTAAAAAAGGAATGGGGGTTGGATTATTAATAAAATAACTTAAGGATATTTCAGAAGGAAATTAGTTTCCTAGATGAAATATCTCATCAATTATACTTCACAATGGATGGAAAATAAGTCCAAGCCAAAACATATGATTGTTTAATTTTAAAATGCTTGGGACAATGACAAAACACTACAACAACAAAAAAAAAAATAAAATATAGGTCACATATAGAAGATAAAAAATAAGATAAGCTTCAGACTTCTTAGCAAACAGATTGGTTTAGAAAACTCATTGGCAAAACAAAAATTCTGAAGAAAAATTATTTTCAACCTAAGACTCTATACCTAGTCAAACTACTAATTACATTTGAAGGTAGAATAAAGATCTTTTAGTATGTTTAAGATTATGAAAACATTGAACTCTCAAACACCCTTCCCTGAAAACTACTGGAAGATACCTATCAAAATGAGAACCTAATTCAAGAGCGGGAAAGACAGAAGAAGCAGAAATGAGAAGATCCAAAAAAGGACAGAAGTGAAATGAATCTCTAGGTGATGCTGACGGATGATCCCAGGATGACAACTGAGTCTCAGGCATAATGAACAACTAGTCCAGGAAGGAGCTGTTTGACTCAAGAGACAGGGATTTTGAAGGATATCACTAGCAATCCTCCTAACATTGTAGCAGCTTTTCAATCATATAAACCTATTGGAGGATGTGATCTAGTAATGCCATAGAGTAAACTGAAAAAGGGCAAGATAAAAAATCCAGAAATAGCAAACACATCCAGAATAAAAGGCAAAGAATTCCAAGAATGACAGCAAAGAAAAAAATCCAGAATGATAGCTGTGCAGTAGGCAGAGAGCAACTACCCAACTTAAAGGAAAATTGAAGTCTCAGGAGGAATGGAAATGACTATAGGGAAAATTGCATGGGGAGGCAACTGTATCTGTGGGATGAATAAGTGATAGGGATAAAAAATCAAGTAAATGAAAAGGCAAGGCAATTATTAACTTCAAGAAAAAAGTGAAAAAGAAAATATAATTAATACACAATAATGTTCCCAATATATTGTAAGTAAAAGAAAACTAAAATATCTAAAATGTAACCCAACATAATAGTTAATTGATAATTTCTAAAATTAATCAAAATACATCAGAAAACAGATTAGTGGCAGAAAAGATAACTAAAAGAGGTTTAAAATGGCTACATCTTAGGAGAGGTACTAAGAAAAGAGGAGGAAAAGGGTAGAAAGCCTTGTATTTTATTATAAGCCTCCTAGTATTATTTAACTTTGGAGCAAGGTCACATATTATTTTGAAACAATGCATTTGAAAATATCAGTAAAGTAGAGCTCTTGCAAGCCTCGCCAAGAATAAAAAGGAGATAAAATGCTAAACATAACTAATAAGAATAGGGATACAATTAAAGGTAAATAGCACAATGAAAACAATGCCAAGCAATTTGCAAACTAGATAAAATGATTTTCAAAATAAAATGCAAGTTACTTAAAAGTACAAAACTAGAACAGATTGTATTTAAACCAAAGGTGAAACGTAAATGGTCATTACAGATCTACTACAAGTGAGGCCACCAAACCCAACCAGTTCAAAAGGCAAGTTGGAATTAAGCATGTAGAAACATATAATAATGTAATTATTAAAATTATTGTATAAAAGTAGATAAAAAGCTCTTTAACACATTCTATGATGCCAATATAATCGTTTAATATTAAAGGTGTAAAAGGCAAACACACACAAGGAAAACAACATGAACTAGAAAAATCCTAAAACCATGTTGACACATCAAATCTATCTGTGCACTAAAACAATAATACATTATAGTTAAATGTCATTTATATCAATAACTCAATAATTTAGAAACTAAAGAATAAATGTATTATTTCAACAACTATCAAAATTACTTCAAAATATGAAAGTCTAAAGAAAAAGAAAACCTTCTTGATTCAAAAAAGGAGTATTCACCTCAAATTGAGATCTACCATCATAGTTGAAGATGAAATGCTAGAAGTACTTTCATAATTGCAAGATTGACATACTTGCTATTACTAATTTTAAGAGTATTCATTGGATATTGGAAATTCTAGTCACTGAAATTATAGATGAACAATAATTTCTATATAATACTTAGAGCAGATGAAGGATGAAGGTTGGATTGAGGGAGGCAGAAAGTGTTTCAAGAAATATCGCAGGTAAAGAGTTGAGACCCGGAAAGTGGAAGAATTGTTTAATTCACAAGAAATTGGAAAAAGGTCAATTATTCTGCCATATCCGCATCATTATTGTTAAAATACTTTACAAGTAAATAAAATGACCTCAACCAATATTTGTTAACTTCAGGGAAGAGGCTTCATTTTCTCATATTTTTTTTTATATTCACTTTTAAAATAGGAGGTTTTCTTAGATTTCGATGGGGAACCAGGGTTTAGTTTCATGCCCCTGGATTTAAAATACAACAGATTAATTTTTCTACGAATCCAGATTATCACAGGAGAAAACAATATCAGCTATTACTTACTAGCATTTCTGTAACCATTTGAGGATAACGATGGAATGAAAGAGCAAAAATACCCGGGACAAGTCACTCCGGTTGCAGAATTCCTTCAATCCGCCATCTTTTTGTTCTAGTCTTGAGAACGGGAATAACATTGACAAAACGCAAGGTGGCGCTGCTGCCTAAAAAGAGCGAGAGAAATACCTTCGCAAAGAAAGGATGTTACAGATTCCAGAGTGAAGAGGAAATCTGACCAGAAAAGTATAGGAAAGGAAAAGAAACCGTGGTAATAGGAATTGGGGGAAACTGAGGATCCTTCCCCACAAACATTGCTGTTATTCAGCTCGTTTCAAGGATTCGGCTGCTGCCATTTGTGAGAGCTGCTGAAGACTGAGTGGAAGTCATTTTGAAAGACTGATCCGAGGAAGAATGGAGGCCGGAGTGGAGCGTACTGTACAGAAAAGGCAAGTCCTATTTCTTTGTGTATTTCTGGGAATGTCTTTGGCTGGCGCCGAACCCCTTAGGTATTTTGTGGCGGAGGAAACCGAGAGAGGTGCCTTTCTTACCAACCTGGCAAAAGACCTAGGGTTAGGGGTAGGGGAACTGACAGCCCGGGGAACTAGAATTATTTCAGACCAAAACATGCAATTTTTACTACTCAATTCGCTTACTGGTGATTTACTTCTAAATGAGAAATTGGACCGAGAGGAACTGTGTGGACCCAGAGAGACCTGTGTGCTGCCTTTCCAGTTGTTATTGGAAAAGCCTTTTCAGATTTTCCGTGCTGAACTATGGGTCAGAGACATCAATGATCACTCTCCAGTATTTCTAGATAGAGAGATTTCCTTGAAAATATTAGAAAGCGCCACTCCAGGGGCAGCATTTCTCCTACAAAGTGCACAGGATTCAGATGTTGGAACCAACAGCCTGAGTAACTACACCATCAGCCCCAATGCCTATTTCCATATTAAAGTCCGCGATAGTGGGGAGGGGAATATCTATCCCGAATTGGTGCTGAACCAAGTGCTGGATCGGGAAGACATTCCAGAGCTCAGTTTAGCCCTCACCGCCTTGGATGGCGGCTCTCCGCCCAGATCCGGGACCGCCCTTGTGCGCATCATGGTTGTAGACATAAATGACAACGCCCCTGAATTTGTGCAGTCGCTCTACAAGGTGCAGGCGCCCGAAAATAGCCCGGTTGGTTCCATGGTTGTCTCCGTGTCCGCTAGAGATTTAGACACCGGAAGTAATGGGGAAATAGCCTATGCGTTTTTTTATGCCACTGAAAGAATTCTCAGAACGTTTCAACTCAATCCAACATCTGGCAATCTTTATCTTAAGGCGGAATTGGACTATGAGGCAATTCAGACATACACATTAACTATTCAGGCAAAAGACGGCGGCGGGCTTTCCGGAAAATGCACTGTGGTGGTTGAGGTAACAGATGTAAACGATAATCAACCCGAGCTGCTCCTGTCTTCACTTACTAGTCCAATTGCAGAAAACTCACCCGAGACAGTCGTGGCTGTTTTCAGAATTAGAGACAGAGATTCTGGGAACAATGGAAAAACGGTGTGCTCCATCCAGGACGATCTACCTTTCATCCTGAAGCCATCTGTAGAGAGCTTTTATACTCTGGTAACAGAGAAACCTTTGGATCGAGAGAGGAACACTGACTACAACATCACCATCACCGTCACTGACTTGGGGACACCCAGGCTGAAAACCGAGTACAACATAACTGTGCTAGTCTCCGACGTCAATGACAATGCCCCTGCCTTCACACAATCCTCCTACACACTGTCCGTCCGGGAGAACAACAGCCCCGCCCTGCACATCGGCAGCGTCAGCGCCACAGACAGAGACTCAGGCACCAACGCCCAGGTCACCTACTCGCTGCTGCCGCCCCAGGACACGCACCTGCCCCTCGCCTCCCTGGTCTCCATCAACGCGGACAACGGACACCTGTTCGCCCTCCGGTCGCTGGACTACGAGGCCCTGCAGGCGTTCG
>JAPYYA010003382.1:0-12924 GCA_028533165.1 Leontopithecus rosalia | reverse complement strand
GCAGGCCTTAGGTTCAGTCCCACCGGACACTAGCCGTGTGTCACACACAGGTGTTCTTGGCCAGTGTCTGCCGTATAGGTAACTGAAAAGCGGGCAAGCGTGTGACTCGTGTGAGGGGAGCGCCAAGGCAGGCCCCAGGGGAAAGGGAGAAGTGTTGGGTGGGAGGGAGCCAGCCCGTTCAAGGAAGACCCCCTGGGCAATGTTTTGCTCTGAAAATTAATATTACACAGCACTCTTTAACACAGGACGTGGCCTTCATAAGAACTCGCCAGGGGCAGGAGAAAGGAGAAGTCATGGCCTGAGGCTTGGGACCCCCATACCCGAGTTCCTGCACAGGAAGATTACAGGCTCGTTAAGGATTACAACTCAAAACGTGGGCTAATATATGTATATTAGAAACAGTAAGAACTAAACTTTCTTCCCCTAACTTCTGCCATGAGGCGAGTTACAAAACTTTTTTTGGCGGGGCACAGTGGCTCATGCCTGTAATTTCAGCACTTTGGGAGGCCAAGGCAGGAGGATCACTTGAGCCCAAGAGTTTGAGACCAGCCTGGGCAACACAGTGAGCCCCTAAACCTACAAAAATATTTTAAAATTAGCTGAACGTGGTGTCCTGCCCCTGTAGTCCCAACTACTCAGGACGCTGAGAAGAGAGGATCCCTTGAACCTGGGAGCTGGAGGTTTCAGTGAGCCAAGATCATGCCACTGCATTCTAGCCTGGAGTGCTAGGCTGTCTCAAAAAATAGGCATTTTTTTCACTTTTAAAAAGGCCAAATTTAGCAGTGGGGGGCGGGTTGTATGTCAACTACAGTGACACTAAAGTAAGTTCTGACACCCCACTGCCATTCAGACCAGCCTAGAGGTGATGCTTCATGGAGGATGGGCGTGACACTGCAGATGACTCCCCTGTACTGCTGGGCATCTTAACCCCATCACCTACTGAGTTCAGAATGTGTATCTGATCCCCTAAGCCCCATCTCTTCCTCTCATTTCAACTCTTTCAGTTAAAAGCGGCTCCATCCTTCCAGGTGCTTACGTCAGACTCTGAAACCGCTGACTCCTTTCTTATTCCACATCCAACGCAGCAAATCCTGTCAGCTGTGCATTCAGAGCACCTCCAGAACCCAACTGGACCCACTCCCATCTCACCACCACTCTGATCCTGTTTTTAGTTTTTGAGTCGGGGTCTCACTTTTGCCCAGGGGTGCAGGGTTGTGATCTAGGCTCACTGTAACTTCCACCTCCTGGGTTCAAGCAATTCTCCTGCCTCAGCCTGAGTAGCTGGACTACAGGCGTGTGCCACCACGCCTGGCTACTTTCTGTATTTTTTTAGTAGAGACGGGGTTTTACCATATTGCCCAGGCTGGTCTCAAACTGACCTCAAGTGATCCGCCCACCTTAGCCTCCCAAAGTGTTGGGATTACACGCATGAGCCATCGTGCCTGGCCTGGTCCTGTTAGATTTTAAGACTATCTGAAGTAACAACCAAATACAATGCAAACTAAAAATAGGAATAAAAAACTATACTTTCGGAACAACAGAAGAAATCTAACTATGGCCAGATACCAGAGGATATGGAATCATTCATTTCGGTTTTGATGGTAGGAGAAGGTGCTCAGAAGCCAACTGACAAGTGCGTCCATGAGTTCAAATCCCCTCAAAAGAAAAAGCTTGGGATAAAAGTAGCATAGACTGGGGATTGGCCAGGGCTTAGCGACGTGGAGTCTGCTGGTGACCTTAATAGGTGTGTTGTTGCTACAGTGGTGGAGACGAAACCTGTCTGGCATGGGCTTGAGAACTGCAGATAGACATGTCAGCTGCTTCCCCGTGGAGCGCTGCTACCAAGGGCCATGAGCTGGAGAGGAAAAGGGTCTGGAGAGCGGCCTGGCTTTAAGAAGGGAGAAATAACTGTATTTTCACATGGGAATGTTGGTACTGGCCAAGCAGGAAACAAAGCTGATGGCAGAAGGTCTTATCGCTCGGGATCCCACCACAAAGTCTGGCCTGTTCCTTGCGGGTTTTCCCTTCGTATGTGCTGCCATCTGGTGGTAACCTTTTTGCTCCTTAGTGGTTAAGTGCAGGGCATTTCCACAACTACAACAGTGCAGGAAGAGATCAGCAGACTTCTCAATGGGGAAATTCCCTCAGAGGGGAAGCAACTTCCCTAGGCCACCCCAGAAGCCAGGCCCAGAGATGGGGCCGGGCCTCAGGCTCCTGTCTGTGTGGTGCCTTCTGCTTGGCTGTGGGGTCCTCTGGTCCAGGTGGTGATGGGTCAACTGTGTTCTTGCCTGTCCACAAGGCTGAATCCTGGGCTGTCACCTCATCCATACATCGGGAAGATGGTCTCCCCCATGAGAAGATGAAGCACATGGATGGTGGTGGAGGAACTGGGGGGTGCGGGAGTTAGGGGCAGGTGTGCTCCCCCGACACTTCCTGCCCAGTGCTGTGATTTCTGCGTTTCTAAGGTGAGCCTGGCACCAAGAGACACCGGATCTAGAGTTCCATCAAGGTTCTGCCACTTCACGTCCTATCTCTGTGGCCACAGGTACACCTCACCCCTTCTAAGTCCATATTCTCTCCGCTCTGAATTACTGGCACCAGGAGTACTAGCTTGGGTGGCAGTGAGGATGAGATGCCATCACAGGCACGGCTGCCTAGATGTGCAATGATGCAGCAGGTCCATTCACTGAATACTGGGGACCTACCAGGTGCCGGTGGGGAGAGGGTGACCTCGGGCCAGGCTGTCCAGGAAGAGCCGAGGAGCTGCTGCCCGGACAGCTGCTGGGAGACTGAGCCTGGCTCTGGGCTGATGAGGAATGAGGAAGAAAGAGCAGCGATGCAAAAGGGTGGTGCTGTTTTAATCAAGTCTCATTACAGAGGCGGAGTTAGGAATGAGTCCCACCAGCTTCCACATGCGGGGGCAACCCCTCTCATAAGGCCCTGCCCTAACACTCAGCCACGGCACCAACGTGTGGCTCAGGGCAAGAAACAGTGGGTGGGGTTGCGCACAGGAACCCCGGCCTGCCCAACACTGTCTGCTCGGAGTCCCTTCCAACTCTAACAACAGGCTCGGGTTGGGGCTGCCCCATGTCAGGCACCCTCCTGCCCCACTGCGAGGTCCCCAACAGGCCAGACCTACGTTGGAAACTTTCTTCTACCTGGCCGGCCAGAAAGGCAGCAAAGAGAGATGTCATTCCCATCACTCAGGGAACGATGGGCTGTTCAGAAACGGCCAGGAAACAACTGTCCCAACCGTCCTGCCTGCACCAGCCATGGGCTAACGAGCTCCACAAGGAAGTCCCAGTGGCTCTGGGATCCTGGAGTCCCCAAATGGGAACCTAGGCAGAAAGAAGGAAGGCTGTGGCAGCATCCAGAGGGCGACCTCAGGTTTTGTTCCTGACAATGTAAGGTGGCCCCAGAGGCTCAGGCGTGCTCAGTGGGGCCAGGGCCACCGGCATGGGAATGGGCAGGGGCTACCGCCTGCAGGGGGCCAGCACTGTGGTCCGGGGATGCCAGCAGAGGGGCCGAGAGGCCATCAGCAGAGTCTGTGTCGAGGTCCAGCCTCCCGTAAGCTTCGCACAGAGGCAGGTCATTACCTTCGCAAAGGCTTGAGCTTTTCCACCACCAGAAACCCCAGGGAGACAGGAGCAGGCAGAGAGGAAAGCCAGGGGAGGGGAAAGCAAGACAGAAGCAGAGTTAAGAAAACGTGACCACACCCAGACCTGCCTTTCCCTTTTTCTCGTGTTCCAGGTGGCCTGAGTCGGCAGGCCTGGCAGAGAGGGGGCCGGTGGTGAGAGCCACCCTAGCATCCTTAAAGGAAGAAGCTACCCTGGCCCAGCCACCAACAGCTGTGTGACCTCAGCAGGCTCTTCCTGCCCAGCTTCCACATGGGCCTGTCCTAACCCCTGCCTTCCAGCTGGTGCTGGTCCCCTCCTCTTGCAGGAAGCTGTCAGCCTGGCAGCCTTCCCTCCTCCCCAACTGCAGAAACCAGGGTCACTACACTGCAGAGAGCTTTCTGAGGGTGGACTCTGTCTTCTTTCTGAGTCTGTCCCTGTCTGATGCAGCCTAAAGGGGGCAAAGTTGGGAACACAGGCCCTGGCACTTCCCTGCAGTTCCAACAGCCAGGTGGCCTCTGGCAGGCGTCCCCACCCCCCAACACGGGGAATCCTCAGGGTGGCCAGGATGCAGGTGAAGGGCACAGCTAACCCTTCCCATGCCCGCAGCTGTAATGGTCCACGCCCCCCCACCTTCTAACCTGCAGGCAGGGGCCCTGGCTTTCCCACGTCCTGCCTCCCTTGCTCCTGCCCTTGTTCACTCTCAGAACCGTCCTGGGCACAGAGTAGCATCCCGAGGAGAGTGGAGGAGGAGAGGCAGAGCCAGAAAGAGGAAATAACCAGCGGCGAGTGGGCAGGCGGGCACGGAGGGGCAGCTCATGCAGGGCGGGGCGGGGAGCGCAGCGCCCTTTGGGGCACCAGCAGGCAGGGGCAGAGGAAACTCTTCCCAGCCCTGGCTGCTTAAAGGCGATATACAGAGGAGTATCAACTGCCTCTGCCACAGGAGCTGTGTGAGGCCCCCGGGGGCGCTGGTGTGGACAGGATGCTTGCGAGAGGGGACACAGGCTGGCCTGGAAGCCCCTCTGGATAAAGCGAGGGACTGTTGGGGAGGGCGTGGGAAGCCTGGCACATGTGTCCTGCGTTTGCATCCTACTCTGTTGCAGGGCTGTGGGCAGGTTCCCTCCCTCCCCACCCCAAGGCATGGCAGGCTGAATTTCGGCCTCACAGCTGCTCTGTCCAGGGGCCCTGAGGGATAGTGGCTGCCCCAAGAGACAAACTGAACAGTTGTGGAAGGAGACGCCCTGAAGGGTCTGACACACCCCAAGACCCCTCTCGGCCACCCTGCCGTGTAGGAAATGCTGTCTTCCGTCTGCTTAGTTAATGAGTACTGGGGACCAAAGATTCCCCCCACAATGCCCTGGAAAACTCTAGACTGCTGCAGCTGGGCAATGCCACTGAGCCCAGGGCAGGGAAACCAAGCCCCAGGCCACGCCGGCCTTAGATGTCTTTGGCTCCCAGCGTGGCCAGTGGGCAGAAAGGGGCATTTTCAGTCCCCCACCACCAGGAAGGAGTTTTGTCCGGGAAAAGGCACAAAATGGACATGGACTCTGCTGCTGGACTGAATCTCGATTTTCTAACCTAGAAAATAGGGGGCAGAGAGGAAGGCTTCCCTGTCTCAGCCTAAGATTCCCCCAAAACATGTGGACTCTGATTTCTCAGACCCTGCCAGCCCAAAAGATTTCAGGTTTCCGGCTTCTTACACAGCCCCAAGAGGGTCAGGATGATAGGTTTTGACCCTTCTGCATCCCTGAGGCCCGGCATGGGCCTGGCACGTAGGCCGGCTCCAGCTCCGTGGTTAAGGCTGAGTGGGTCAGAAATCGGAACTCCAACAGCTTTCAAGGCAATTCCGTGCCTGGGCTTTGTCCCCCACAGTCCCATGACGGTCCCTGCCTCCACACTGGGGTTTGCTGACATCCCCATGGAATAGCATCCCTGATGCCCTGGACATAGGTATGGACTTGAGTACCCAGGAATGGCTGGCCCAGCCTTGGCCAAAATCTCTGAATATGGATTCAGACGCTAACAGGCGCAGCCCTGGCCAGAGGCACTGCCTGAGGAGGGAGGCTCTCAGGAAGAGACCCTGCAGGGGATGCCAGCCAGGCCCTCCCTTCTCCAGACTCAGCCTGTCCAACTGGCCTGAGTCCCAAGGCTTTTATCGCACTGCACTGTGGGAAAGGCCCAGGGCCCTGGCAGATGCTCGTGAATTGTCTGTCGATCAAACGCTCTGGCCAGGAGCTCTGCTCTGAAACCCAGGCTCGGCTCCACTGCCAAGAGCAGCAAGGATTTGAAAAAGCAGAAGGCCCTTGAGAGTCAGGCCAGCCTTGCCTGCTGGCCAGGCCCAGGTAGGCAGGCTCCCACTCTGCACGGGGAGTCCGGCACTATTTGTACCTGGACGAATAATACTCCTCCTCCAGCTCATAGAGGTCAATGGAGATCTCGTCCCGCAGCGTGATGAGCTTCCGGTCGCACTCCTCCTGCAGCACACGCAGCTGCTGGTTGTGCTGGTCGATGGCCTCGTTCACGGTGGGGAAGTCGTTGAGGATCAGGAACTGCTTGAGGTCGGACACCAGCTTCATCAGGGACTCACCGGCTCGGACCTGTGGCCATCAGAACCAGGGTGGGCACACGGTGAGGGGGGACAGCGGCCCTGCCCATAGGTGGCTGATGCTGGGCAAGTTATGGCCTCTCCGGGAGCCGCTGCTTCATTGCAAAGTGGGACTCTATCCCTGACCTCCACAGGTTCATTGTGAGAATTAAGTGAGAAAACTGGGATGTCAGTTCCGGAGGGCAGGCCCTCCCCTCCCCTCAGCCTCTGGCTTCCACTCTTGCAGGACCGGCCACCAGTCCACTTATGCAGGTGCACACTCCGCTCATTAGGAACGCAAACCCCACAGATAAAGCTGCTATCCCTCTTGCCTCCTGCCACCAGGCAGGGGTAGCACAGCTGCCAGCTGGGCAGGGCTCCCGGGGGACCCTTTCCCACGCATTTTCTGCCTCGGACGTGAAGCTGCAGGAATATCTGCTTGCTGCGTTTCTCCTGTGGTCTGAAAGAATCCAACGGCACCTACGGTTCCGTTCGGCGGTGTCCCTTTTCACTCCCAACTGACCTTAGGAACTCGTGAGTCAGCAGGAAGGGCTGCCCTCTTCCTGGCACCTGCTCAGCTACAGGACGGCATGGCTGGCTCTCTGCCAGCCCTCTTCCAGGTGCCCCACGTGCGGACAGTCTCCCCCACCTCATTCTTTAGAGCATGTCTACATTCGCCTCCGTCTGCTCCTTCTCAGGGGAAGAGCAGACCAGCCCCAGAGCCCCCTAGCCCTCCACCCAGGAAACCCCAGCGAGGACTGATCCTCCTGGAGCCTGGGCTGTGCCCTCCACCCTGGCCACTCACGATGTTGGCAGCTCGCACATGCATCTCGTAATTGTCCTGTTCACCTTGAGTGGCCCGTGACACCTGTGTCTCGTCCTCAATCTGGGGGCAAAAAAGAAAACCTAGAATCAACCCAGCCACGGTGTCCCACCCCTGGCTCGGCCCGGCCCGGCCCAGCTGATGGTAACTGTCATCTCTGCCCGGGATGCCCACACTAGCCACGACCTGTCTGTGGTGCCTTCTACAGACCTGAGCGCTGTCAGCCAAAGCCCTGGCAAGGTTCAATTCCACCCTCTCTTGTTCTGGCCATGGGAGACAATAGGCACCTTGCTCAGGACACACGGAGGCCGACCCACACCGCTGCCATGCTCGGTGCAGGGAGGGGGGTCTTAGCTGGGCCGGGTCTTTCTGGGCTGTGGGAGCCCTGTTTGGTAGGAACTGTCCTCACTTGCTTGGTATTTGGTAAACCGTTAGATGGATGAGTGAAGGGATGATGTATTTTTTCTTTCAGCGACCATTTCCTGATCACTTCCCAGGTGCCACGTACTGTGTCACACGTTCACACGTTTGACTGCCATTAGCCCATGACATTCTCACAGAAGCCTGGCCTGCCACCCCTGGTTTCTAAGTGGGGAAGCGAGGCTGGGACAACCGGTGCAGTCAAGGAGTCTCAGACGTGAACACAGGGGCCAGGAGCCCAGCCAGTGCATTCGGCTAACCTGGATGGGGCTTCCCAGTGGGCCTTTCGAGGGCTCAGCTCGGGGTGGGTGTCAGGTACCCTCAGTAGTTAAGAGCCAGACTTGGTGGGTTCAAATCCTGGCTCAGCCAGTAATTAGCAGAGTGAGCTTGGGCAAGTCACTAAGTCTCCTGGGCCTGGGTTTCCTCCTAAAATGGAGAGGACAGTGGTGTCCACCTCAGAGTCCCCATGAAGATTCAGCAGAACGGGCACAGACAGCCACACAACGTGGCTTGACACATGGTGAACACAAAGTGCACGATGGCTTCCAGAGCTACCATCACTGCTTACCGAGCCTGCCAGGTCTGCAGCATCCAGAAGGGATACAGCCCAATGTGGTGCAGCTGCAGCCATCAGCAGGCTTGCAGAACCAGTGCTGACCGCTCCACTTGCCTGGAGGGGCCCCGGCTTCTCCCCTCAGCCTGCCTGTCTCCTGCTCACTGGCTCTGTGCCAAGCCACCAGGCACCAATGCAGGACCCCACCATGCAGGAGAAACTGAGGCACCAAAAAGTGAAATCTCCAAACCCAAATGGACGCGGGGCCCCGGCAGTCCAGCAAGAGTCCCCTGGACTGCTTTGCCAGGATGTGCCATTACTTGGTTGATTTATCTGCTGCTGATCGGCTCCCTGTGCGCTGGGCGCTTCCTGCCTGAACAGCATTCACTCACACTGCTCTGCCCCTGGCCTCTCCTGTCTCCACCCCTCCCCAGACCCTGCTCTCCTTTGTGCGCCACCCCCTCCTCCCCCCGCGGCCCCACCTTGGCGGTCTTGATGATCTCCGTGAAGTTGTCCATGATGGACTTGATGTCATCCTTCAGCCGCTTGTTGTAAGACTGCAGTAGTGTCTCCTTGCTCTGGGGCAGGGCTCTCTGCTGGGCCATGGCAGAGCCTCAGGTGGCCCAGGGGCAGAAACCTGGACCTAGAGTGCAGGACAGAACCCTGAGTGCAGGCAGAGCCCTCAGCCACCCTCTATGCCCCCAGCTTAGCAGAACACCCAGATTTCCGGGGATTCCCTTTCTGCCAAATAAAGTCAATCACTGAAACACAGATGAACTCATTCCATCAGCAGGCACCGCAGTGGGTGCCGGGACTCTCCTGTGGTCCCGCCTTTGCCAGAGCAAGCAAGCTCATCCTAGAACTCCTGGCCAGCCCTCCAAGCCCTGTCTAGGGCTCCAATCCATACTTCACGTCCAGGCCCACAGCGTGGCCTAGGAAGGCTTGCAAGCTCAACTCCAGCTCCCTGGCCCTGACCCTGGCCCGGGCCTAACTTCTTAGCCCGCTGCCACCCTCGCCACGCACTCCCATCTGAGGAGTCCTTCCAGTCCGACCCCTCTGCACCACCTGCATCCACTCCTTCATTCCACTCCCACTCCGGCTCCTGACCTCATCTCTGCACTGCGCCCAGCTCCCTCCAGTTCCCGCGCAACAGGGAAGAGGTCCTAAAAAGTGGTCATTCTGGCCGGGCGCGCGGTGGCTCACGCCTGTAATCCTAGCACTTTGGGAGGCCGAGGCGGGCGGATCACCTGAGAGATCAGAAGTTCGAGACCAGCCTGACCGATACGGTGAAACCCCATCTGTACCAAAAAATACGTAAATTAGCCGGCATAGTGGCGGGCGGATATAATCCCAGCTACTGGGAGGCTGAGACAAGAGAATCGCTTGAACCCGGGAGGCTGAGGCTGCAGAGTCGAGGTCGCGCCACTGCACTCCAGCCTGGGTGACAGAGGGAGACTCTTGTCTCGAAAAGAAAAAAAAAAGTATTCATTCCACTCCTTGGCTTAACAGCCCTCCCGGCTCCTCGGTACGCCGGGACGCGCGTCTCTCGGCCTCTGCCCTGCAGGCGAACTGGGCGGCCTCCGCGCTGGACCTGCCTGGCCCTCGGGCCGGGTCTTTGCGCACGGTGCTGGGGGAGGGCCTGGGGCCACCTCGGTTCGGGGCCTGGCGCGAGGCGGAGCGGACTCCTGGACGCACTCGCGTTGCTCGCGCCCATATTTGGCGGGATGGGGGAAATAAGTCACGCGTAATAAAGTGAACCCTGACCCCAGCCCCCACGGCCTACCCACCCCACCTCCGTCCCCACCCCCCACCACACCCTCACCCCCAACCCAGCGCCCACGCACCAGACGCCGCGTCCGCGGGGTAGGCCCGGGGCGGGGTGGACAAGTGCCTCCGGGACCCGCACTTTCCCGCGCCTCTCCCCGGGCCGGGCCCGCCCGCCGCAGTTTCTCGGCCGGGACAGAGTCTTCCCGGTCGCTCCGCAGTCGGAAAACCGAGTCAGCCGCCGAAGCTTCTCCGCCCCGCGTTGATTTTCAGATTTATAGGAGTCCTGTTGCTTTAAATCTGACATCCCGCGCTGGCATCAACTCTCGCGATCTGCCAAGCGGCATATTTATTACCCACAATTCCTTTTCCTTTCTCTGTCTTCCCACCGTCCAGGAGGATGAGTGAGTTTCCTTTTGCGATAGCGTAACCGGGTCCCGGCTTTATCCGCTGCCATCCTCCTCCAGGCGCGGCCTCACAGGGCCTCCTGCTCCGCCGAGCTCTAGGAGAGCCGTACCTGGTGTGGCACGGAGACACTGAGACGGAGTAAAGCCCTGGGCGGCCGGAAGCGGGATGCGTTGGTCCCGATGCCGCTGGGCTGGAGGAGGAGGGCCGGGAGCGCGGCGGGGCGGGGCTCGGACGGGGCGGAGGCGCTCGGAGCACTAGCGAGCGGCGCCTGGTTTTCCTGAGGGCCGCCCCAGAGGCTTTGTCCAGCGAGTTCCGAGCCGGCACCTGCTGCTTCTGGAGCCTGGGGGGCCGCGGCTCAGGCGCCCTGAGTCCCGTCCGGGGCGTCTCGCGGGCGGGCGACGCGAAGAGAGCGTGGCGGCCGCCTTAGCCGGGCTCCGGGCACTCGGGCTTCCGGGGACTGCGTGCTCGTGCGGCCGACGGGGGATGCTCCCGTCGTGTCATGGCGAGGACGTTCCCGGCAACCAAGGCCGCAGCTGCATAGTTTGCGATGCCGCCCGGGGGGCTTCAAAACTATGGTCTCGTCGGCCAGGGGCCGTCGGCGCCCCTTGTTTTGAAGGAGCCAACCTGAGACCTCCCGACGAAGGAGGCGGCGGTTTAACCGGGATTTTCTTTCTGTGCAGCCGGAAGGAAAGACCAAGGGGAAGAAGGTGGCTTCGGCCCCTGCTGTCGTGAAGCAGGAGGCCGAGAAAGTGGCGAATCCCGTGTTTCAAGAAAGGCCGAAGAATTTTGGCATTGGTGAGCAACAAACGGTAGAATGAAACGGTCCGTGTTTTTCCCAAGGAAGAGTGGTAATGGGGTTGAGTCGGATCTTGTCGGTTTTAATGGGTGTGAAGTGGTGTCAGTCCTCAACTTGTGTCCCTTGGAGACGGGCAGTGATGGTGCCTGTCTCTTGCTTTCGTTGGGAGTTGCTGAGTGAGCGTTCGGCTGAATAGGGTAGTGGCCTTGGATTCATCTTGGCCATCCAAAAACAAGTGCCCTAGTGTTGTCCCAGCGAGGCCCTGGGACTGCAATTCTGCTGTACTTGGTGGCACCTTGGCTTGTTAGGAAAAGCATCGTGATCTCGCTGGCGTTCTCGGGTGTTTGGGTGCAGATGATGTAAAAGAATATTTGCTATCTGAAAGATGCTGATGACGTTCTAAACCACCAAGATCGCTGATGCACCCACACCCTTCTGAGTGGCCCCAGACATGAACTTGACACGGAAATTGAGCCTCACTCGGTCCATGTCGCCCTTTATTTCTCAGGCCAGGACTGCCAACCGAAAAGAGACCTCACCCGATTTGTGAAATGGCCCCGCTGTGTCAGGTTGCAGCGGCAAAGAGCCATGCTTTATAAGCGGCTGAAAGTGCCTCCTGCCATTAACCAGTTCACCCAGGCCCTGGACCGCCAAACAGGTGAGGTTCTGTAGCAGAAACGAGTTTTTCAGGCAGACACTCGACTCTGACCCTTCTGTATCTGAGGCTTCCGGGTTTGGGGGGAGCTTTTGAGGTGTATGAGTTTATTAAAATCAATGATTACTTATTTCATCCAGGATCTGAGGGTGAATGGCCTTCAGTTTCTCAAACTGCAGTTGTCATTACATTATAGTCCTTATATACAGCGATGTAGCATTTCTATTAAGTGATGAGGAGTAGAACCTTGACTACAAGCCTGAACTGAAGAGTGTTTTCCCAGCTATTGAGGTGCTAAAGCTGGCCCAGAAGTATAGGCCAGAGATGCAGCAAGAGAAGAAGCAGAGGCTGTTGGCCCGAGCCGAGAAGAAAGCTGCTGGCAAAGGGGACGTCCCCACTAAGAGACCACCTGTCCTTCGAGCAGGTGAGTAGACCCCACCTTAGGGTGAACACTGGGGGCCGGCTGTCGCAGTGATGTAGCATTTCTTCACCTGAAATGACTGAAGAGTAAGTGAGCTTTTTAACACTGAGTCAGCACCTGGGCCCAGCAGCTTCTAGTGACCAGAGCAGGCCCCGTGAATGCTCACACTGATTAGTGTTAGGAGTTAACACCGTCACTGCCTTGGTGGAGAGAAAGCAAGCTGAGCTGGTGGTGATTGCTCACGACACGGATCCCATCGAGGTGTGTTTGCCTGTTGACTGCTGATCCAAGGGCTTCAGTCAGTACCGGGAAGAGAGTAGGTCAGTGATGAGACTGAAGTTGGTGAGGACAGTACTGACTAGGGATCCAGCTCAGCGCGTTGCTCTTGCAGTGATATGAATCTCTCACTGAATTCAACCTTAAAGTGGAAATCCATGAGCTTTTTAACCCTGAGCAGTTGCTGCCGAGCTAGCTTTGAAATGTACTGCTTTTGGTCCAAATACGCTCTTGAGCTAATGCTTTCCTCCAGCTGGTTGCCTTCTTGCCTTCCCTCTGTCGGAAAATGGGAGTCCCTTACTGTATCATCAAGGGGAAGGTGAGACTGGGATGTCTAGTCCACAGGAAGACCTGCACGACTGTGGCATTCACCTGGGTTAATGGGTAAGCGCACAGCCTGGCCCCAGACTTCCCCAGTGCATTTAATCCAAGCCTCACAGTTGTTTTCCTTAATGGCCAATCTTATACATTTGGCATTTGGTTGGGCGTGGTGGCTCAGGCCTGTAATCCAGGCACTTTAGAGGCCAAGGCGGGCAGATCACCTGAGGTCAGGGTTCAAGACTAGCCTGACCAACATGGTGAAACCCCGTCTTATTAAAAAAAAAAAAAA
>JAPYYA010003381.1:0-12924 GCA_028533165.1 Leontopithecus rosalia | reverse complement strand
AACATGGAATGTTTCTCCATCTGTTAGTGTCCTCTCTTATTTCATTGAGCAGTGGTTTGCAGTTTTCCTTGAAGAGGTCCCTTACATTCCTTGTAAGTTGTATTCCTAGGTATTTTATTCTCTTTGTAGCAATTGTGAACTGCTCTTGGTTTTTAAAACCATCACATCTCTGAGAACTGACTCGCTAGCATGAGAACAGCGTGGGAAAACTGCCCCGTGATCACCTCCCCTCCCACCAGGTCTCTCCTCAGCGCCTGGTGACTGCAATTTGAGATTAGGTTTGGGTGGGGATGCAAAGCCTGACTACATCAAGTGAGCTCTGAAAGAAGAGCAGGAATTAGGTGAGTAGTGGGGGATGGAGGGGCTGTGTTGGAGGTGGAGGGAAAAACAAGGGCAGAGGCCCTGTGCTGGGAGGGAACTGGGGAGCTTTTGGGTGACGAAAGGCCGTGGGCCGATGTGGAGTGCCAGGGCAGTGAGGGTTACTGGCAGGGCTGGCCTTCAGGAGTGCTGGATGTCATACCAAGGCCTTTGGGCTTTTTGTTTTTTTTTGTCTCACTCTGTCACCCAGACTGGAGTACAGTGGCATGATCTTGGCTGACTGCAACTTCTGCGTCTTGGGTTCAAGTGATTCTCCTGCCTCAGCCTCCCAGGTAGCTGGGATTGCAGATGCCTGCCACCATGCCCTGCTAATTTTTGTGTTTTTACTAGAGACCAGGTTTCCCTGTGTTGGCCAGGCTGGTCTCAAACTCTTGACCTCAAGTGTTCCACTTCGCTCTGCCTCCAAAAGTGCTAGGATTATAGGCGTGAGCCACTGGACCTAGCCTGGCCTTTGGGCTTTAACGTAAGACCGTGGGAGCTGTTTAAGCAGCTGGTCATGGGATTAGAGTTAGTTTTTGGGAAGATCACTGCCCAGGACCCAATTTGGATTGAATAGCCTTAGGAAGATTCTGGCCATACTGAAACCATGGCAGGGCTTTGAGTCTTCCACCTCCTGTGTGGCCCCCGCTGAGGGCTCTGCAGGCTGATGTGTTTAATTTGATTGATTATTTAAAGGTACAGTGAATGATCTTTGATTTGACACACATTCCTACTCCTCCCCAGTTGTGGGGCAAGGTGATGGGTTTTCAGCTGCTCGTGGTGTTTGAATGCTTGTTCTCAGAGCCAGGTAGAGGCTGCTGTTATCTCAGCTTGGTAAAACCTAAGCTCGGTGGGTGTGAAAGAGGCCACACAGAGACCCAAGATTGGAGAGAGATGACATCTTTTAAGTGCTTGAACTCAGCTCCACCCCTGGATTTCCCTATTTCATGTTATATGAATCCCTATGTTCCTTTTTTTTTCTTCTGAGACAGGGTCTCACTCTGTCGTCCAGACTGGAGTGCGGTGGCGCAGTCTCAGCTCACTGCTACCTCCACCTCTCAGACTCAAGCAATTCTCCTGCCTCAGCCTCTCCAGTACTCACCACCACACCTGGCTAATTTTTTTTTAGTAGAGATAGGGTTTCTCCATGTTGAACAGGCTGATCCTGAACTCCTGACTTCAAATGATCCACCCACCTTGGCCTCCCAAAGTGCTGGGATTACAGGCGTGAGCCACTGCGCCCGGCCAGTACATTCTTTTTTTATCCTCAGAAAATAAATAAGCAAGGCAAGCTGGGGCAGTATGGGAGGGCACCGGGGTGTGAATACCGTCTGAGCTATGCAGAGGCCTTACACTGCAGTCTGTACTCCATGATGGGAGTGGATTCCCTCACTGTGCTGCCCAGCCCAAGTCTGGTTCTGGGGGCTCTTTCTTTCTCCTGGACCATACTCTAGATGGTAGCGACTCTGCTTCCAGCTTTGGGTGGGTGACTGCTGTATTAGGCCGTTCTTGCATTGCTATAAAGAAGTAACTGAGACTGCGTAATTTGTAAAGAAGAGATTTCATGGGCTCATGGTTCCACAGGCTGTATAGGCATGGTGCCAGCATCCGCTCAGCTTCTGGGAGGCCTCAGGAAGTTTCCAGTCATGGGAGAAGGTGAGGCAGGAGCAGGCAATCCCCCATGGCAAAAGCAAGAGAGAGAGAGAGTTGTGGGGTGGGGGGATGTTGCTACCCAATTTTAAACAGCCAGATATGGCGAGAACTCACAATCACAAAGACAGTGCCGAGAGGATTGTGTTAATCCACCCCCATGATCCATTCACCTTCCACCAGGCCCTGCCTCCAATACTGGGGACTACAGTTCAACATGAGATTCGGTGGGGAGAAACACACAAACTGTCAGTGGCTGAAACCTGTGGCTATCTCACACTGTCAGAACTTCAGGTGGAGCTGTGCGAAGTGTTAGGGTAGGGTGGGCATCATTTCTGGAGGACAGTGCCTAGGGCAGCAAGGAGCAGGAATTGGGGAGAATGCAGACGGCAGTAGCTGGTGTTGTCCTCGGCGCAGCAATGTGTGGCAAGTTTATTTAAGTGGCCGTGGATGATCTGAAGGCAGCGGCTTGGCCTTGCTGTGTGTGGCTGGGGTGGACAGTGTCCACACAGCCCCCAAGACCCCCCTCTGGGTATGTCCCCTCCTGGAGCCCACTGACCTCCTTCAAGGTGGTATCTCATCCTCGTCCCTGAAGCTTGTCATTCAAGGTCTTCACAGTGACGTGCACAGTCAGTCCAGTCCTTTCCCCACCCCTTCCATTCTCAAGCTCTGTGTTCCTGTCAAACGAAATCTATTTATGGACTTTTGGACATGCGCGTACTTCCTGCCTCTGAGCCCCTGCTCCAGTGTTTCCTCCTGTTTGCGGTGCCCTGTCCTCTCCTTTTTGACTTTTAAGATTCTTTCTACTCTTCACACCCCAACTGAAAGTACTTGAAGCTAGGCCTCAGAATGAGTCATATACACATGAAGTTGAATCCTGGCTCACCTGTAAGCTTGGGAAGCCACTTGTGCTCTTTAAATCTCGATTGTTTTCATCTTAATGGGGGATAACAAAAGCACTTGTCTCATAAGTTGGCATGAAGATGAGGTGGGGTAACACAGCAAAGTGCTTCCAGCATAGTAAGCCCTCATTAAATGTGAGTTGTCATCCTCCTCCAGAGTGGGCTGAAACTTTTGGGGATGTTGGGATGGGGTAAATGTGTTTTGCATGTGGAATAGATACAATTCCTGGGCAGGGGGGCCAGAGGGCAGACTGTGGTGGGAAGAAAAAGTATCTCAAAGGTATCCACACCTTCACCCCCAGAAAGGGCGAGCAAGTCACCTTACAAGGCAAAAGGGACTTCGCATGTGTGATTAAATTAAGGATTTTGAGTTGGGAGGGCATCCTGGATTACTGGGCTAGTGCAGTGAAATCATGAGTCATGGTAAGAGGGAAGTAGCAGAGTCAGAGCCTGACTGGAAGATGCTGTGCTGCTGGCTGGAGGTGGAGGAAGGGGCCCTGAGCCAAGGAATGTGGGCGGCTTCTGGAAGCCGGAAACGGCAAGGGAGCAGGTTCTCCGCTAGAACCCCCAGGAGGAAGGCAGCCCTGTTGATACCTTAATTCTAGCCCAGTGAGTCTTATTTTTAACTTTTGACCTGAAGTACTGTCAAATAGCAAATGTGTGTTGTTTGAAGACACTGAGTTTGCGGCAATTTGTTACAGCAGCAGCACAAAGCTAGTAGCTGCCTGGGCGCAGTGGCTGACACTGTGACCCCAGCAATTTGGGGGGCTGAGGCAGGAGGATTTCTTGAGCCCAGGAGTTTGAGACCAGCCTGGGCAACATAGAAAGATCCCATCTCTACAAAAAATAAAAACAATTGGTCAGGTATGGTGGTCTCAGCTACTGTGGAGGCTGAGGTGGGAGGATGGCTTGAGCCTGGGAGGTGGAGGCTGCAGTGAACTATGATTGCACCAGTGCACTCCAGTCTGGGTGACAGAGTGAGACCCTATCTCAAACAAGAAAAAAAAAAAAAGAAAATGAACCCCCCAATCCCGGCTCCATCTTTAGTGATTCATCGTTTTCCTTTGGTAAACATGAAGATCTCACTGAGACTATTCCTATCTGTTTAATATTTCAAGGTCAGTTAGTTATGAGAGTCCTGCGCAGTTTCTCTAGGTAACATTTGACACCAAGACGCACAGAAATGTCTTGCCCTCCTGAAGGAGATAGCCTGGATAATGGGGACCACTGAGTCTGACATGGCTTTTTCTCCAGACAGAGGTCAAATGCCCAAGTTCTGAACCCACACACACCTGTGTTTGAACCCTGGCCAGGCTCTTGATTTGCTATGAGAATTTGGGGCAGTGACCTCCTGCCTCCAGTCTTTAGAATCCTCATGTCTGAGTTAGGAACACCAACCCAGAGTTATGGTTCAGAGCAGGCAGAACAGCACACGTGAAACTCCCAGCTTCACGCTAGGCACAAAGTAAATGCTCAGTGAATAGTAGTTATTGTTATCACTAATGATATTTTTCTTGCTATTCTGATGTAATTATGGGCTCGTGCCAGTTGTAAGATAATTTCTGGATTTTCAGGGACTGTGGATGTGGGAATCTGGAACAGTCCAAGCTTTACTGCTCACAGATTGCTGTTCCACAGAGCACACAGGTACACAGATTTGTTTTGCAGGTGATTACAGTGGGAGGGGCATGAAGCCTCCCCTGGAAGGGTTTGGAGTAGGGGAGGGAAGCGGTGGGATGCGAGAACTCACATTGAATCCTTATTGTGTGCTGGTTCTTGCTAAGGGCTTGGCAGGCATTTGCTGATTTATTTCTCCTAACAGTCCTCAGCAGAGTGGGAATTAGCATCCCCATATGACAGGGGTAAAATCAAAGCCCACAGAGGCTAATCAGCCTGCCCTAAGACTGGCATCTACGCACAAACCCACAAAGTCTGTCACCGCCAGGGCTTCACATTCTTGGGAAGGATCCAGGAGTCCAGAGAGGACAACCTTGAGCAAATGCTGGAATTCCCCAGCGAGAGGTACCACCCACCCAGGACGCGGCTGCCTGAGCTTTACGGTGGAAAGAACACGTCTCACTCGCTGAAGGAGGCAGGTGGGGTTGGAGCCGGCGGTGCCTTCCTGGTGACAGCTCTGGATAAAGCCACTCTGGCATGTTTTGAAGTGAGGTTGCCCTAGGGGGTGTGTAGAAGAAAGGCTGCTCTATTGATGTTTCCCATCACGATGCTTACGGTTTCTTTATTTCTGGTCCCTGAGCCTCAGGAGTCCTCAGTGCAGATGCCAAATAGCTTCATGCTCCAGAAAGTGGGGTGCCTCTTAACTAAGAAAAAAGACCTGGCGTGTTCTACCAACAGCCCCAACTGCTACAGCTTCTTGTAATATTAACAGGGCGTCCACAGCCTTCTCGGGGGAGCACTGTGGTTCTTTTCCTTTCTTTCCCCTTCCAGAAAGGGCTTCATTTCCTTTCTGCTCTTACTGGCTACTGAAAGAACTCGTTTTCTTGGCCTAGGGTTGCAGCATACATCCCCACAGTATCCCTGCAGCTATTTAAATTCAAATTGTTAAAATAAAATACAGTAAAAGTTACCTTCTCAGTGACAGTAGCCACTATTTCCATGCTCATCGCCACGGTGGCTGATGGTACATCAACTAGCTGTGGCCACTATGTCAGATAGCTCAGAGATAGGACATTTCCATTGTCACGGAGCTTCTGTTGGCCAGTGCCTGCCTAGGGCATTTATTCACTCATTTACCTCTCATTTACTGAGCACCTGCTATGTGCCAGGCATTGTTCTAGATTCTGGGAAATAAGTGGTCAACATGTAAAGCAAGTCTCTTCCTCATGCTATAACCTTGGCTGTGGGACAGGAAAAGTAGTAGGTGCAGAATGTCAACCAGAGTCCTGAAAGAGTCTGCAGGGGGGTGAGATATGGAGGGTAATGGTGAGTGAGAGATGCTAGGTAGGGCTGTTGGGGAAAGCACATACAATGTGAGTGTTGATGTTTGGCCCCTTTAATTCCTGCCCCCATGTTCCTAAAAGCTCATGACTTTAGACCCCTGACGGAATCCCTGTTGGTTGTCTGCTCAGCCCTTTTACACATGAGGACATCGAGGCTCTGAAAAGGTGTGAGTCATTTGTCTACTGCAGGGGGATGAAGAAGGACATCCCCAGAATGGTGGTCTCTTCTTTGGGGCTGTTCAACACTCAGTGATGAGATAAAGGGGACTTGCAGGTGCATTCCCGACGTGAACACACCTGAGTCTAACGACCACTGCTCCAAGGAATAAACAGGAGTGATCACTTGATTGGCTAGAAGCTGGAGATGCCAGGATGGCAGGTTTTTCTCTTGGTGGGGAGGAGAGAGTGTTGCTGTAAAGGAGTCTGTATTCAAAAGCAAAAGCCTCTTTCCCAGTTATTACTCAGCTGCTAGAATCCAGATTCAGTATTTGCTCTCTTTCCATCCCCCAACATTGTGGGTGGATATTTTCCTCTCTGTGGGCTTGCTTGAGGCAGACGTGGTCATGCCAATACTTTGTCACTTAATGAGAGGAGGCTTATTCCCTCTAACCAACAGAATGGATGGTGACAGTTGAAGTGCTGTGGGCCTCTGCCTGTGGGTAGACCCTGGATGTGGGTTGGTCAACTTGGGGGGCTTCTCTAGGTCTTATGTCTTTCATCATTGCTTCATAGGCGTCATGGGTTAGTGTCCAGCTTCCAGAATGCTTAGCTGGAGGTGACAGTTGGACCCCCATGGCTTCTCCTGATATTTCCATGTGAGTCAATTTTATAGTGTCTCCAGGCTTAGAATGCTGAAATTTGAAATGACCCCTGGCCCCTAACTCACCATCAGTCCAAGCCTAGAATGACTGCTTGGATCTTGAGGGTGAAAGTGACAACTGGCCGGACATAATGTGGAAGAAAAAGTTGGGGGTAGGCTGTCTTAGTCACCATCCTGGGTGGCATTCTTTTTGAGAAGTTAAGGAGCCAGTAGGGTTGGAGATCCTAAGCTTCATCCAGTAAATATGGGTCCGGGGGAAATAGTCCATGCCTGTTCTTTATCCTTGGTGGAGGCTTTTGCATTCTTTCATAACTTATATGTTTTGTGTGTTTGCCATGTGCCAGGTTATATGTTAACAATCTTGTAAGGTTGACCCCATGTGTCATTCCCATTTTACAGATGAGCAAACTGAAGGTCACACATTTGAGATACTATTAATCACACCATGTATTAGTCCTTTCTCACACTGCTCTAAAGATACTACCTGAGACTGGGCAATTTGTAAACAAAAGAGGTTTAATTAACTTGCAGATCCACCTGGCTGGGAGGCCTCAGGAAGCTTACAATCATGGCAGAAGGTGAAGGGAAGTAGGTCCCTTCTTCACAAGGTGGCAGGAGAGAGAGCAAGAATGAGGAAGTACCATACTCTGAAACCGCCAGCTCTCATGAGAATTCCCTCACTATCATGAGAACAGCACAGGCGAAACCACCCCCATGATGCAGTGACCTCCCACCACATCGCTCCTTTGACCTGTGAGGATTACAATTTGAGATGAGATTTGGTTGGGGACACAGAGCGAAACCGTATTGCACAGTGGAGGGGCCGTAGAGCTGGGATGCAAACTGAGGGATCCAACTCCGGGACCCTCTCTCCTCGTTGTGTGTGTTCAACAGAAAACACTTAAAAGATTAGTTCTTAGGCTCTGAGTCTTGGCAGGCAATAGCACCTAGCCAGAATTTAATATCACTGGTTTTCATTGCATTAATTTTTACTTGAAATGATATTGGTTTTCTATTTACCATAGTGATAAAAAAACTTCCTCTAAAAGTAAATGTGTTTATGTAAAAAGGTGATTCTGTTTAAAGAGAAAATATTAAGTAATTATAAAGGTGGTTTGAATATAGCAAAAGTAACGATAGTGGTAAAAGAATGCCCTGTATCTCCCATTAAGGCTGAGACACGGGACATTTGTTGGTTATAAAGGCCGGTTTCCCAGGGCAGAGAGAAGCACAGATGAGCCTTATGGGCACTTAGAAACACCAAGTGTTTGGACTGCATGTGTGTCGACTCAGAGACCACTGTGGTGGAGCTGAGAGCTGAAATGCATTAATAGTGTCACATACGGGGGTTTCTCAGGAACATCGTAGAAAGGAGAGGTTTGATTGTGGCTGAGGAACAGGGCTGGTTTTCAAGCTTTCACTGGGAAACACCTGTACATCTCCTTTCATGAGAGTTGACATCAAGCCTACATGCTGTGCCAGAAACACTTGGTTTCACATCTCATTTCATCCTCACAGTGACTCTTGGATGCTACTGTCCCATTTTACAGATGAGGACATTGCGGCTCTGAAAAAAGTGAGTCTTTTGTCTAAGGTCACACATTTATGAATGTTTATGAGTGGTGAAGCCTGGCTCCAGAGACCCTTCTCTTGAGCCCTGGATTGTAGTTAATCATTAGCTGTATATACATATCTATCTTTCCTTTTTTAACCTCAGTGATTTGGTCGATCTAAGGAGAATCACTGATGTTTAGTTCATTTTTTCCCCTTGTTTGTTGGACTGAAGTGATGCCTTCCAAGCTGTTTCCATGCTGGGCTGGAAACTAGAAATCCCTCCTTCATTTTAAAAACATAATTGCGTAAGTTATAGAATTGTGGGTTGACACCTTTAAAAAACTTTTCTTATGGCACTTTAAAGATCTCACTGCATTTTCTTCTGGATTGCATGATTGGAAGTCTCTTACAATGCTTACAACTGTTCCCTATGTGTATTGTGTCATTTTTTTCTCTGGTTGTCTTCAAAATTATCTCTTTACCTCCTTTTTTTGGGGCCAGGGTTGGATTCAGTATCCCTTCAATGATTCACGTAGATGGGAACCAAGTAATTTGCTTTGGCAAACTGAAGTTAATTGATCCTATCTATGTTCAGTAAAGAGGAGGGAAGTGTTGTGTTTGCTACTGCGACATAACCCAGCCCATCCTGCCTATCCGATAGACTGTCTGCCCTCCTTCAGATGGAAATCAAAATGATGGCATATGGAGCAGAGCACAGCAATGACAAGTTCTTGTGTGTAAATCCCAGACCACTCACAACCACAAATATGTAGAGGGAGCAAGGAGGAAGATTCAGTAGAACAACAGCAGCAGCAACCCAGTGAACCCTATAGACGTCTCACAGCCCTTCCTTCATTTTGCAAGAGCCGTAGCATGGCTGAGTAATTAAGATGCATATGCTACCTGACATTAAGCAGCCTTTTGTGAACTGTTAATTAAGATTTAATCATTCACATATTTTATTCTTACTGAATTAGAAGATTAGTGTTAATTTCTGGCAGGGTTCCCTTACTCCCTGTTGAAGGAAATCAATGTGTCCGAACATAATTTAATGAGGAGAAGCTGGTTCCACAGTGAAAATGGGCTAGGGAGACATTATCTTGACATGTTAGGTAATTCAGTAAGTCTGGCAAAAGGGGCATGATTGACAAAGTCATTTCTTCCACGGAGGGGGAGAAAGCACATTTCTGAAAATGAATTAAGATTTTTGTGGTGAAAGAACACAGTGAGAATTCAAAGTGGTGTAGATAAAGTGCCCCTCAGCACTGTATGTGTTCTGAACAAAGATTATCAATCACGGAATTTGCATCCCTGGCTTGAGAGGAGGAAAACAGCCAGAAGAGAGCAAGGGTGAGCAGGCGTGGGCTGGTATAGATGGGGCTTGTTTGCAAGCCCTTTCAGGTTGGATAGCAGAAGGCCTGCCATTTCAGGAAGTTGGCCTGGTTGGGAATACAGCAGGCGTTTAATAAATGTATGTTGAATGGAGAGGTTCAGAGAGGTGACTGTGTCTTCAGAGACTATTGGGTGTCCCCCTACTGAGATCTGTAAACTGGCCAGGTGCAGTGGCTCACACATATAATCGCAGCACTTTGGGAGGCAGAGGCAAGTGGATCACTTGGGGTCAGGAGTTTGAGACCAGCCTGGGCAACATGGTGGAATCCCGTCTCTACTGAAAATACAAAAATTCACTGGGCGTGGTGGCATGCACCTGTAATCCCAGCTTCTCGGGAGGCTGAGGCAGGAGAATGACTTAACGTGGGTGGCGGAGGTTGCAGTGAGCTGAGATCACTCCATTGCACTCCAGCCTGGGCGACAAGAGAAAAACTCCATCTCCAAAAAAAAAAAGAAAAAAAAATCTATGAACTGCAGAAATGTCCTTGAATGTGCTGTGTGGTCTCACTGCATTAAAACCTTTCCTAAGTCGATTTTAAAAAGTGGGAATAGTTAATGGTGAATAGTGTACTTCCTTGCAGACGTACTAGAACGTTAGCTGTCTATGATGATGATGTTGAGTGACAGTGGCAAGGCAGCTAGGGATAGAGAGGGCAGGCTGCGCCCTGGCCTTTGGGGGCATCTTAGAGGGAGGCAGGTGGGCTCACAGTGTCTGAGAAGACCCAGAGGGGAACGATGCAGTACCAGGGTGTTGTGTGAAGCATAAAGCCCAACTGTAGTGACTCAAGCATGCCAGGAAAGACCAAATCATTGGTTACAGGACAGAGGACAGACGTGAATTCGGGAGATGTTTATTCTCGTATGTGTGTGTGTGTGTGTGTGTGTGTGAGAGAGAGAGAGAGAGAGAGAGAGAGAGAGAGAATTGAACCAGTTATGGATTTATAGGATGAGGATGACTTCTTAACCACCTTGCCATCCCTCCCATAGATTTATAGCATGAGGATGACCTCCTGACCATCCCGCATACCTGCCTCGCCCCCAGGCCTATTTCTCTTTCCCCTTCCTTCCTCCCTCTTCTGCCTTTCCTTCTTCTCTCTCTCCCAGTGTTCCTGCATCCTTTATTCCCTTCCTCTTACCCTTCCCTCTCTCCTTTCCTTCCTTCTGCACCATTTATGGAGAACCCACAGTAGTGTGGTACCCTGGTTAGCAAAGGAGAAAGACTCAGACTGTGTCCTTGTGCGCCTGTTCTGTGGAAGAGATAAACAAATTGACAATTAGAGAATCACAAGCAAACAATGCGGGAAGGGTGGCGCCCCAGCTCGGGGCGAAGGCAGCCAGGACAGTATCTAGCTGAGGTCTGAACTGGGTTGGGGCACTTAGGATCAGGTGGGCCAGAGAGAGCAAGGTGGGGAAGGTACCTTAAAGAGTCAGAAACCAGCCTGGAGCAGTGACAGACCAGCTTACCTGAGCCCAGTGGGTTCTTGGGATGTGCCATTGTTACCTGGTGTGGCAGGCTGGATTTCTGGGGACAACCTCTGTATGAGGGTTCTCTAGGGGGAGAGAACTAATAGGAGAGAGAGATATATAAAGGGGAGCTTATTAAGGAGTATTGACTCACACGATCACAAGGCGAAGTGCCACAGTAGGCCATCGGCTGGTCAAGGAGCAAGGAAGCCAGTCCGAATCCCAAAGCTGAAGAACTTGGAGTCTGATGTTCGAGGGCGCGAATCATCAGCCCGGGAGAAAGATGTGGGCTGGGGGAGGCTAAACCAGTCTAGTCTTTTCACATTCTTCTGCCTGATTGTTTTCTGGCTGTGCTGGCATTTGGAGGGGGTGCCCACCCAGGTTGAGGGTGGATCTGCCTCTCCCATTCCACTGACTCAAATGTTAATCTCCTTAGGCAACACCCTCACAGACACACCCAGAAACAATGCTTTGCGTCCTTCAATCCAGTCATGTTGGCGCTCGGTATTAACCATCACCGTCTCTGAGATCCCATGCCCCTAATCATCAGAAGCTGTGCATGCCATGAGACATCACTCCCATGGTTGAGTTCTGCTCTATGGCATGGTTCTTGGTGAGCCTCATCAGAATGCACAGAGGCAGAGGTTTTTCTCTGGCTGCCAGTAGAAGTTGCAGAGAGATGGCGCTTGGGAGGGGCTCAAAGTGCTGCTGTGTTTTGAAGATGGAGAAGGTGTGTGGGAGGCCCCTACAGCAGAGAGGGACCCTGACTGATAGCCACCAAGGAGACAGGGACGCTGGTCCTGTAGCCAAAAGGAACATCAGCCCACGTGAGCTTGGAGGCAGGGTCTTTGCCAGTGTCTGCAGATACCAGCCCAGCTCAGCTGATAATGTGCCTTGGGCCTGTGAGACCCTGGGAAGCAAGTCCAACTGAGTCCGTACAGCCTACAGGACTGTGAGAGAACACACAGGTGCTGTTTCAAGCTGCCAGGTCTGTGGTGATTTGTTACACAGTGACGGCAAACTAACCTACTGGGCCTGGTCAGACCAGAGTCATACCCGCAGTAATGCAGTGCTGGTTTGGGGCCAGTGAAGTAGGCTTAAACAAAGTGGATTTATGTTCTGCCTTTGTTTAATGAAGCTTGGTTGTTTTAGGTAACCAGGGAATAGTAAGAAAAATAGAAACTATTCAGCAAGTGTATTTCCATCCTGTTGGAAGATATTTCAAAATAACACCAAGAGTTTTTAATGAATATTCTCCACCATCCCCATACACACTCACACACATACACATTGATACACTCACATCTACACATCTACACACATCACACACACACACATACATTCATACACAAATTACACATATACACACAGGCACACATACACACTTATGCACTCACACTCATCCACTCACACACCCACTCCCACTCACTCATTCACACACACATTCATACATTCACACACACATTCATACATACATTCATACACAAATTACATACACACAGGCACACACACACTTATCCACTCACACACACTCATCCACTCACACCCACTCACACACACACACGTACACATTGATACACTCATACACATCCACACACATCACACACACATACATTCATACACAAATTACACACATACACACACAGGTACACACTCATCCACTCACACTCACACTCATTCACACACACGTACACATTCATACACTCATACACATTCACACACATCACACTCACATACATCCACTCACACACACACACATACAAATTCATACACACATTCATACACAAATTACACACATACACACACAGGCACACACACACTTATC
>JAPYYA010003380.1:0-12924 GCA_028533165.1 Leontopithecus rosalia | reverse complement strand
AAAAAAAGAAAGAAATCAACTTGTAAACCTCCAGATCCAGGTCGGCAATATCTCTCTCATTGCTGGATTTCCTTCCTTCCCTTCCCTCCCTCCCTCCCTTCCTTCTTCCTTCCCTCCCTTCCTGCCTTCCTCCCTTCCTCCCCCCACAAAAAAAAAAAGATTTCAGTTTTAGGCATTTCCAGTTTGAGCTGTTAATTAGCCAAGTAGAGTTGAGCGGGCTATTGGATTTATTCATTTAGAGTTAGGGAGAGGGATCCAAACTGAAAACACAAATGAAAGAGGAATGGGTGGCAAGGATATTTAAGCCAGGAGACTGGATGAGATCACTGAGAACATAAGTCTAGCTAGAGAAGAGAAAAAAATCAAGAATTATGGGCTGGACCACCATTCTTCTCTTAGGAGACTGGGGAGAAGGACGACCAGCCAAAGATACAGAAAAGGAAAGACTAGACAGTAGGAGGGAAACCAGGACAGGAAGTTGAGTGAAGAAAAGGTTTGAAGGGTAACAGATTTTCTTACCAAAAAGCAAAGTACAGTACAATTGCTATGCTCTAGTAGATATGGAGAAGAAAATTAAAAAGAAGCACATAATTTGCATGAGTTTCAATATTTCTGTTGACAAGTTTTCTGAAATTTCTAAGAAAGTTTTAATTTTCCCATGGATGATAATTTGCCAGGACAAAGACTTTGTTTCTGTCTTCCTTGAATACTGCCTGAAATAGCCTCCTAAGGCTGCCATGACAAGATCCACAAACAGGGTGTGTTAAAACGAAAGAAGTTTGTTCTCTCATAGTCCAGAGGCTGGAAGTCTGAGGTCAGAGTGTGGGCAGGTCCCCCGCTCTGCCAAAGGCCTGGGTAGCGTGGAGAGACTCTAGGGGCATTCTGACATGTAAAGGAGGTATTTATCTGGAAGTTTATTTGTTTTTCAGCAGTATCTTAACTAAGTCATGCCATGGACTATTTCTAGTTGGTCACTGAAATGCTGTGAATTATTCTGTGACTTTGAAGACACCTCTACAACTTTGTATGTGTTAGAACATGTCTCATAGAAGACAGATGATGGATTGCAATTAGTTTTTTCTGTTATATTTTCTTGATAATAAAAAAAAGTACTCCCCAAACTCCAAGGATTTTTAAACCTTAAGATTTATGAATCCTGATGAAAATGCATTAAAAGTATGGCCAAGACATGACTAGAAAGTGTCATAAAACAAGGTTTTGCAGTGTTAGAGAAAAATGTTAGAATTTTTTCTACATTAATAAATATAGAAAATAAATGGATTCTCTTCTTTTTGTCCTTAAGGCAAAAACTAAGAAGCTTTGAAATCTCTGTTCTCAATCTGAGAATGGAAAAGAGCTTCTGCCTTGAGGGAATGCAAGCCAGCTTTAAATGGAAATTAAATGATTATTTGTTTCCATAAGTTGAGTCTTTTAAGTGATTGTTTTCCTCCTGACTTAGCATATGATGTTGAACCTAGTACTCAGGCTTCTGGTGAGGAGCATGGTTTGGGGAAAAGCAATAGAAATGTGGCCAAGGGTGAGGCAGTTCTGCCTTTTGCATGCTGCATCTTTGCTGGCCAATGGGGTGTCAGTGAGTGGTCTGGAGCCAGAGTTAAAGACAGACAGAAGAGAGGAGCAGGACCATCGAAGATTGGGTCTGGAAGGGACCTGAGTGATCATTCAGTGATCTAAAGCTCTCTTCTCTTCCTTTTGCTCCCTTTACCCTAATGTGCTAAATAGACAGCGTTTCTCATCAGTGTGACTGTGGTGATGTAAACTGGATCTTTGGTGTGAAATAGTGTATGAACGTGACATGATGGGAAAGGCCCTACCCTGGGAGGTCAAGAGGGCTGGTTTCTAGTGCTAGCTCAGCTATTAACTTCCCACTAGTGTGACACTGAATGCTTATGAGGTCTTTGTTTTCATATCTGTGTTAGTCTGTACTCATACTGTTGTGAAGAACTACCTGAGACAGGGTCATTTATGAAGAAAAGAGGTTTAATTGACTCACAGTTCTACATGGCTTGGGAGGCCTCACGAAACTTCGATTCATGGCAGAAGGTAAAGGGGAAGCAAGGTTCATCTTACATGAGAGAGAGAGAGAGAGAAAGAGAGTGACAGAGAGACAGAGCTCATGCGTAAAGGGGAAGAGCCACACACTTATCAAACAACCAGATCTCACGAGAATTCCATCTTGAGGACAGCAAGTAGCAGGTTGGGGCAGGTAGTCTGCCCCCATGATTCAGTCACCTTCCACCAGGCTATAAACCCAACATGTGGAGATTACAATTCAAGATTAGATTTGGGTGGGGACACAGAGCCAAACCATATCAATATCTTTAAGATAAAGAGACTTAACAAGATGGCCTCTAAGTATTTTTCTTCAACTCTAAGTCCTATACTTTGCCCTTTTAGTACCTACAAAGGGGCCAGGGCAGCTGTGTATACTTTTCTAGGATGTGTGCTGCACAATTCCAGGGGTGCATGTCACATGATTATACAGATATGAATTGTTCCACCTGGCTGGTGGGCAACACAGCATTCCTGAGAAGGAGTAGCTCTTAAATTTGTTTGAGGGCTAGGGTTCTCTCCTCTCTGTCCTGCCTTTTTAGGATCTATACTCACCTCTCTAGTTCTGATTCTTGCTTAAAGCTCATACTTTTGCATCTAGATCATATATCTGTAGTAAAGAATAGTCAAAGCAGAGAGTCTACCTTATAATCAGCTTTCATTCCAATGTCTCCTTTGCTCTGTGCTATAGTTCCTGCCTTGGGCATCTGCTGTTTGGTCTGTATAGACTATGAAAGTTTAGCCACTAAGTTAGCCTCTCTGGAATCAACTTTGCTGCCCACCCAACCTTTTGAAATGTTTCTCTGGGCCAAGCACACTGTGTGCTCAGCCTGTAGTGGTCTTTAACCATACCTCTGTCTTCAGGCCCTATTTTTTCTCCAACTGGCTTGTCCATTATGTCACCCAAACTCTTGGGAGATGAGATGCTCAGGTGCAAGAAGCTCATATTGTTGAGGCATGAAGGGAGCTTAGAACTTCCTATTCCACAAGTTGCTTATCATAGATGATTTGCAAAAAAAAAAAAATTCTTTGTGCTTAAACAAGGTCTGAAAACAATTGGGCTAAACCACATTCGGTGGACTTTTTTATTTTAACGTTGAAGTTGAGGGGAGTATGTATAGGTTTGTTAGATAGGTAAATGTGTGTCATGCAGGTTTGTTGTACAAATTATTGTATCACTCAGGTGTTAAGCCTAGTACCCATTAGTTATTTTTTCTGATCCTCTCCCTCCTTCCAACCTCCATCCTCCTTTAGGCCCCAGTGTGTGCTGTTCCCCTCTATGTGTCCACGTGTTCTCATCATTTAGCTCCCACTTATAAGTGAGAACACTCATTATTTGGTTTTCTGTTCCTGCATTAGTTTACTGAGGATAATGGCCTCCAGCTCCATCCATGTTCCTGCAAAGGACATGATCTCATTGTTTTTTATGGCTGCATAGTGGTCCATGGTGTACATGTACCACATTTTCTTTATCCAGTGTATCATTGATGGGCGCTTAGGTTGATTCCATGTCTTTGCTATTGTGAATTGTGCTGCAGTGAACATACATGTGCGTGTCTTTATAATAGAATGACGTATATTCCTTTTGGTATGTACCAGTGATAGGATTGCTGGGTCAAATGGTATTTCTGCGTTTTGCTCTTTGAGGAATTTCCACACTGTGTTCCACAGTGGCTGAGCTAATATATAATTTATACTTCTACCAACAGTGTATAAACATTCCTTTTTTTCTGCAACCTCATAAGCATCTGTTATTTTTTGACTTTTCAGTACTAGCCTCAATGGGCTTTGATAAAATAGGTACATTGTGAGTCTCCAAGAATGGCATAGAGTACACAGTACTTCCCTGACTTGATAGTCTTCAGATGTTCCAGAACAGTGTTCTCTGAAGGACCAGTTTGATGGATCTCTTTATTTATAGGGAAGGCCCTGGAAGGCAAAGTCTAAGGACACAGAGTTATTGACAGAGCAAAAACTAGAGCCCAGGACCATTATCTCTAGACTTTATCTGGAGCTAGAGTATTTCCTGTCTGTATCTGAAGATAGCAATCTTTGTAGTGAAGTTTCCTTGAAAAAATGACTTTTGAATGTATTTCATATGTGAACTTAATGTTCTAAATTCCTACTTAGATCTTTGACATGTAGCTTAAGGTTCTACAACTTAGTATTTGAATGTTCCTGTCTTGGGCACAAAAATACAGTCTCTTTTTTTTTTTTTTACAAACTATTTAAATGGAAAGGTTTTGTTTTTATGCTATTTATTTATATTCGTCTACTAATACTTGTCTGTTTCTAGGAAAATAGGAAGCTCTTCAAAGCTGATCTCTCTCTGGATACTTGGAAAATTTATGTAGAATTCATTGATGACATTGTGGTGGAAGGCTTTTTTCAGGCTATAATGCACGACTTAGACTTCTTTCTGAAGAATACAGAGAAACAGTTGAAACCGGCACCATTTTTTCAAGCACAAATGATCTTATTGCCTCCCGAGATTGTGTTTAAACCTTCTCTAGACAGAGAGGCTGCAGATGGCTTCTATGATCTGGTAGAAGAAATGCTATGCAATAGTTTTAGAATGTCTGCCCAGGTGAACCGAATAGCAACACATCTGGAAATAAAAAATTACCAGGTATTTTCTTAGTAAATGTGTATTTAACTTTTATATTAATGATTCAAAAACAAATTGTGGCTGGATGTGGTAGCTCATGCTTGGAATCCCAGAACTTTGGGAGGCAGAGGCAAGAGGATTGCTTAAGCCTAGGAGTTCAAGACTAGCCTAAGCAGCATAGCAAGATCATCTCTACAAAAAATTAGAAAAATTAACTATAGTGCCAGCTACTCAGGAGACTCAGGTGGGAGGATTGCTTGAGCTAAGGAGTTAGAGGCTGCAATGAGCTCCCCTGAAGCCAGTGCACTTCAGCTTGAGGGATAAAGTGAGACCCTGTCTCAAAACAACAACAACAACGACAACAAAAACACTGGAAAACAAAACCCAGAACAAATGAGGGTAATGGGAAGCACAAGGAAAACAGAAGTTGGAGAAAGCAACGTGATTGTTAATTTTTCTAACCACTCTCCCTTTGAAGAATTACCTTGGTAATGTTATGTTGTAGATAATTGATAGAGCAAGATTGGTTTGAATAATAAGTGCTTTGTTTTCCTCTCATTTAGAATGATATGGATAATATGTTAGGCCTGGCAGAGGTCAGGCAGGAGATTATGAACAGAGTGGCAAATGTCATCAAAAAAGTCTTAGATTTTAGAAATACCCTGGAGACCCATGCTTACCTCTGGGTGGATGATCGAGCTGAGTTTATGAAGCATTTTCTCTGGTATGGTCACGCTGTATCTTCCGAGGAAATGGATGCACATGCAAACGAAGAAATTCCCGAACAACCACCAACTCTGGAGCAATTCAAAGAACAGGCAAGGAAAACGCTTAGCATTTAATGTAGGGAACTGGCTTTTCAGTGAGTTGTTCTAGTTAACTTTTTTCTAACTACAGATCGACATTTATGAAGCTTTATATGTCCAGATGAGCAAATTTGATGACTTCAAAGTGTTTGATAGTTGGTTCAAGGTGGACATGAAGCCTTTCAAAGTGAGCTTGTTAACCATAATTAAGAAATGGAGCTGGATGTTTCAGGAGCATCTTTTGAGATTTGTCATTGACAGGTAGCCTTTGTACTTTGGTATTTGGAAATATAGCTTTCTAAACTGCTTTGTAAAACTGAGATGCTACTTTTAAGAGTGTTAATGTTGCCAATTTCGTAATAGAGATAAATAACGTTTAATCAGGTATATATGAAAATAAGATTCAATCAGAAATCTTATACTACTAAATGTTTTAATAAACTGAATTTGTGTGTGTATATGTACATATATATTTAATAGTCTGAATGAGCTGCAAGAATTTATAAAGGAGACAGATGCAGGACTTCAGAGGGAATTAAATGAAGGTGATCATGATGATTTAGTTGACATCATGGGGCATCTTCTGGCTGTGAGAAGCCGACAGAAAGCTACTGATGAACTCTTTGAACCTCTAAAAGAAACCATCACCCTCTTGGAAAGCTATGGTCAGAAGATGCCTGAGAAAGTCTATATACAGCTAGAGGTAAGTGCAGAGGTGAAATAATCATAATTACCACCAATTGAGCATCTCTTTTTAGCAAAGTGCTTTACATGTACTGTCTTACAATATCCTTACAACAATCTATACTGCACACACTTGATATTATCATTTTACAGGTTAGGAATCTGATACTTAAGGAGATTTAATAACTTTCTCAAGGTAACACAAATAGTATATCTTCCTGCCTGAGCTTCCTGAGTAGCTGGGACTACAGGTGCAAGTCACCACACCTAGCTGATGTTTTAATTTTTTGTAGAGATGGTCTTGCTATGCTGCTTAGGCTGGTCTTGAACTCCTGGGCTCAAGCAATCCTCTTGCCTCTGCCTCCCAAAGTTCTGGGATTCCAGGCATGAGCTACCATACCCTGGGTGTGTTTTATGACAACATACTTACTCTTAACCACTGTGCTCCACTGCCTTCTTATTAGAAACTATGTAGGTTGTAAAGAACGTGTAAGTTGCTTTTTTGAGTCCACTTTTACCATTTTCACACATGAAATATATCCAACTTTTTTCATTAAAAAAAAACAAACTGTCAGTTGAGAAGTGTCCTAGTCTTGCAAACATATCATGGATATGTTAATAAAGAATAAATAGGCCAGGTGTGGTGGCTCGCACCTATAATCCCAGCACTGTGAGAGATTGAGGCAGGCAGATCACCTTAGGTCCAGAGTTGGAGACCAGCCTGGCCAACATGGTGAAACCCTATCTCTACTAAAAACACAAAAGATTAGCCAGGCGTGGTGGTGCATACCTATAAATCCCAGCTACTCAAGAGGCTAAGGCAGGAGAATTGCTTGAACCCAGGAGGTGGAGGTTGCAGTGAGCCGAGATCATACCACTGCACTCCAGCCTAGGGACTGAGCAAGACTCCATCTCAAAATAATGATAATCATCATAAATAAATGAAACTCAATTTGGATGGGGAAATCACTGTGTTTCCTAAACAGATTTCTATGCCATCCTCCTGTTTCCATGCTGTGGAAAGATTTGGGAGCTTTTTAATAACAAAGTCTTTTTAATTATAACTGAGACCACGAACCAGAGTTTCACAATTGATGTTATTTTTCTGTGCCAAAACTGATATTCTATTCTATAAATTGTATGTGTGTATGTGTCCACACACGTACTTATACTTAACCTTGCAACTGTGATCAGTTGGACACATTTAACCAAAAAGCTTTCACTGGATTCGTCTTGTTTGATAGAGCACAAAACGCAAATTTAGATTTGTTTTCAAGTACTATATGAGTTCATTTTCTCTGCCTGCCTTGGCAAGTTTGTTAATGTCTAAGACCACACTTCCTTTTTGCTTAAATATGCCTCGTGATCCCTCATTTAAAAACTTCCTCTATAATTTCTCCTATCAATTTCTGTTTTCTTTTCTTATTGAGGTGAAATTTACTACTCAGATAACATATAAAAGTAACTATTTAAAAATGTACAATTTAGTACAGCATTGCACAACTACCTCCTCTACTTCCAGAAATTTTCATTGCTCCCAGAAAGAAATCCCATGACACTTCACTGTCCCTCCTTGTTATCCTCCTCCATGCTCCACCAAGCCCTACCCACCAACCCTTGGCAGTTGCCAATCTATTTCAGCCTTTATAGGTTCACTTATTCTAGACATTTCATACAGATGGAATCATGCAATATGTGACCTATTGTGTTAGGCCTTTTTCACTTGGTATAATGTTTTCAAGGTTCATGCACATTGTAGCATGTATCAGCGTTTCATTTCTGTTTATGGGTGAGTAACATTCCATTGTATGTCCATACCACAATTTGTTTATCTGCTTGTCTGTTGATGGACATTTGAGTTGTTTCCATCTTTGGGCTATTGTCAGTAGCTGCTATGAACGTTGATGTGTATTTTTTTGCATGTCTGTTTTCAATTCTTTTCGGTACACCTAGGAGTGGAATTGCTGGGTAATCTGGTAATTCCATATTTAATTTTTTGAGCCATTGCCAAACTGTTTCTCACAGCGGCTGTTCTGTTTTATATTCTGTCATTTTGCTTTGTAAGGATTAAAGGCAGCCAGGTATTTACAAGTGCTCTCTTGACTATGAAGACTATTAATAATGACTGTATATGAATTGTTAAATTCTATTTAAGCATTAAACTGTCCTTAGAGCTTTCAATCCAGTGAGACATGGAGCAAGATGACAAGTTCTAGGCAGTTAGATACATACCGAGACCAAGAGGTAAAACAGTTACAGTAGAAGCAACTATAAATATTTCTTGTTTCTAGGAAGATTTATACATTCCTTGAATCAGAATGGACCTTAAACTATATCTCACAGAGAAAGTAGTCATAACATAAGTAATTGATGAGGGAATTTTAGACACGGCCTCCAGAATTTGTATTATAAAAGTTTGGGTCACTCCTTCAGGTGATGGCAATATTGAAAGTATTAAGCTTTTCAACATTTCAAAAGCAGGATACAATTTTAGTTGTGTATCAGAAATTTAGATACTGATACAAATCAGTAATTTGTCAGGAGGAAAAATAAGATTCATAGGCAGTATATGGTATATTTGGAGGGTAACAGGGACGAATTTTATTTTAATTTAAGCAACTTTAAGTTATAGTTACTTTCATTTTCTCCTTTATTATTTTGAGAAGTCATAACACTTAGCAAATACTTGTCTATGCTTAATTCTGTGTGAAAACCCCCTGAAGTCTGGCTGTGCCTACTAAGAGATGAAGTATGACTTTCTTAAAGTCAAGGGGACTCAACACCGGCACTTTGATCTTTCTGTTGGTGCACCATCTCTTCAGTCTTCTGCCTCTTTCCTTTGCTGTTAGACCCATTTTAATTCAATTATTATTATTTTTTTAATTGTATTTTATGTTTTAGGGTACATGTGAAGAACATGCAAGATTGTTGCATAGGTACACACATGGCAGCGTGATTTGCTGCCTTCCTCCCCTTCACCTATATTTGGCATCTCCCCATGCTATCACTCCCCAACTCCCCACCCCCACTGTCCCTCCCCTGTTTCCCCCCAACAGACCCCAGTGTGTGATGCTCCCCTCCCTGTGTCCATGTGTTCTCATTAAACTTCAGGCCAATAACTATGATGAACTTAGATGCAAAAATCTTCCATACAATACTGGCAAGCCAATTGCAACAGCACATCAAAAAGCTTATCCACCATGATCAAGTAGGATTCATCCTGGGGATGCAAGGCTGGTTCAACATACACAAGTCTATAAATGTAATTCACCCCGTAAACAGAACCAAGGACAAAAACCACATGATTATCTCAATTGATGCAGAGAATGCCTTTGACAAAATTCAACAGCCCTTTATGCTAAAAACCCTCAATAAACTAGGTATTGACAGAACATATCTCAAAATAATAAAAGCTATTTATGACAAACCAACAGCCAATATCATACTGAATGGGCAAAAACTAGAAGCATTCCCTTTGAAATCTGGCACTAGACCAGGATGCCCTCTCTCACCACTCCTATTCAGTATGGTACTGGAAATTCTAGCCAGAGCAATCAGGCAAGAAAAAGAAATAAAGGGTATTCAAATAGGAAAGGAGGAAGTCAAATTGTCTCTATTTGCAGATGACATGATTGTATATAAGAAGACCCCATCATCTCAATTATTGTTATGTCTCACTTCAACCATAGCAGTTCCTCCTTAATTCATCCCATTCCTTTTCACCCCCCACCCACAATATACTCTGAAACAAGATGAAAATTCTAATCTACAGGATTTGTCCAGTCCCTTTTCTGCTCAGAATCCTTCACTAACTGTGCCTAACTTCCCAAATGGTGTCCAGCTTCCATAAGAGGTTACACACTCACGCCATCCTGTATTGGTTGTCATACCTCAAGGGATCTCACCCTAATCTCTGCCTGTTGAAACCTAGTCATTTTGTTAAGCCTCAATTTCAATGTTACCTCATCCTTGATTGGATCATCTGACTTAGTGAGGCTTTGGAGATCATCTGATCTTATGGGTTTGAAGAAAATTTATTTTTATCAAGTAAAAACTGGTTTGGAATCCCCAAATATAAAGCAGGTCTGTTGTGTTTGGAGAGGGATAAGGGGGCCTGAGCTCATGGATGTGATTTCTTCCTAGCTTCCCGGTCATGGCCTCTGAAGGGACCCCATGCAATACTTAGGCTCCATGGATTGGAATTGGAAATGCAAAGTGAGACTCTCTCTATGTAGAGGAGCATGCAGAATTTTGATGAGAAGCCACAAGAGGGAAAGACAAGGGGAATTAGAGCCCAGGTCCCTTAGTTCCTGAGCTGGTTTGGTATTTCTGTCATGACACCATGTTATCTCCCAGCTTGGTTCCATAACACATAGACCTCCTGATAGACATTCTGTTGTGTAGAATAGTTACTGTTTGTGACTCTCACTCACTCTGATAGATCATAAAACAATTTAAGTCAGAGAATGTGTTTTACCTTTTAGCACCCTGTTCACTCAAATAGTATTTAGACAGCACAGTGCGTTCTTCATAATTGGCAGTTACTGAATCATTTATCAAATATTTATTGAGGGTTACAAAATAGTCTTTAGAACCTTTGAATTTTGCACTTCAGCTACACAAGTAGAGTTCCATCACTATGGGTGGTTTTATCTGACAGAACAATTTCAGTTTCCCAGGAGATGACCCAGAGGAACAATGCTTTGTTAGCGGGGACACAAGAAATGCATTTCAATGGTAGGTAGTTATGCCCCATGCGTGGCTCCTCAAAGAAAATAACTTGCTTTTGTCCTATTTGCATTGTAGGCAGGGAGAGCAGAGTTGAGTTGGTACCTGAACTATTTATTGTGTCTTTTGGCCTACATAGAGTAGGAATTAACCTTTCTTCCCTTTGCCTCTTCTCCCTTCAAAAAATCCTAGTCACCTAAAATAAACCCAACCTCAGTGCTCAAACAAGGAGGAGAATGTACAGAGCTTTGAGAGCTAGAGAAAAGCAGAGGATGTGATTGATTCACATTTTCATCCTTGCCCCACCATTTTCAAAGCATATTTTTTTCACTTGCCAGATTACTTAACTTGGCTGGCTTTCATTTCTAGTTGTTAGAGATCAGCAAAGTCATTTCCAGAGCATTGTAATTTTATTCCCACAGCAGCAAAAAAAATTGGGAGATTTGTGTTTATTTTGAAAAGATTTCCAAGGATTCTGAGATGAGAACAATTCTGGTACATGCTTTGGTGTTCTGAACCCAGCAGTGCCAGTGAATCAGCCCTACTTCTAAGCCTTTTCATCACTTTCATTTTTGTTGTTGTTGTTGATAAACTATGTAACAATGAAAAGATGTCATGGGTTAGTGAAAAGAAATTGCAATCATTTACATGGGTATGGTTGCTCATGCCTGTAATCCCAGCACTTTGGGAGTCAAAGACAGGTGAATCTCTTGAACTCCCAAGTTCAAGACCAGCCTGAGCAACATGGTAAAACCGTCTCTACAAAAAACAGAAGTACTCAGGCATGGTAGTGCACGCCCGTAGTTCCAGCTACTCAGGAGACTGAGGTGAGAGGATTGCTTGAACCTGGGAGGTAGAGGTTTCAGTGAGCTGAGACCATGCCAGTGCATTCCAGCCTAGGGGATAGGGCCAGGCCTTGTCTCAAGAGGGGAGGGAAAAAAAAGAAATTAGAGTAATTTAGTCCTATAGGGTTGATTTGTTTTAGGAATTGAAGTAATTTCCCATTTATACCTTTGCCTTTGCAGGAATTACCTGAAAGATGGGAAACTACCAAAAAGATCGCAGCAACTGTCAGACATGAAGTCTCACCCCTCCATAATGCCGAAGTCACTCTTATAAGGAAAAAATGTGTTTTGTTTGATGTAAGCTAGTTACCAAGTGTTTGCTTTAAGAATGGTTTTACAAGGATAATTGAAGTATTTGTTTGAAATTCACTTTTTTTCCCCACTAATCAGGGAAAGCAGGCGGAGTTCAGAGAGAGATTCAGATGCAATGCCCCTCTTGGATTTAATGCAGAAAATCCATACACAGCACTTGATAAGGTAATACAGATCTCAAATATCTTGTGTGCATTACAGTCACCACTTTAAAAAATATAAGTTTAGACACACAATACTGCCACATACTGCCTTCGTTTAGCTCTTACAGGAATTATTTAAAACCCAGTTATAAGCAGTTTTCCCCCAAGTAAATTGTATTGTATTCCAAATCATGCCATCATCATCACTGCATTACATCATCACTGTATTACTCTCTAGAGGGACAGGACTAATAGGATAGATGTATATATGAAAGGGGTTTTAATTAAGGACTATTGACTCACACCATGACAAGACAAAGTCCCACAACAGGCCATCTCCAAGATGAGGAGCAAGGAAGCTAGTCTGAGTCCCAAAATCTCAAAAGCGGGGAAGCCAACAGTATGGCCATCAGTCCGTGGCCAAAGGCCTGAGAGTCCCTGGCAAACCACTGGTTTAGATCCAAGAGCCCAAAAGCTGAAGAACTTGGAGTCCAGTGTTCAAGGACAGGAAGCATCCAGTACGGGAGAAAGATGGAGGCCAGAAAGACTCAACCAGTCTAGTCCTTTCACATTCCTCCATCTACTTTTTTTTTTTTTTAATTTTTATTGCATTTTAGGTTTTGGGGTACATGTGCAGAACATGCAAGATAGTTGTATAGGTACACACGTGGCAGTGTGTTTTGCTGCCTTCTGCCCTCTCACCCATATTTGGCATTTCTCCCCATGCC
>JAPYYA010000338.1:0-16088 GCA_028533165.1 Leontopithecus rosalia | reverse complement strand
AAAATAGAGCATAATAAGAAATCTGAGGCAGACATGGAATGCGATCGCTTTGGAATCACATACAGTATAATCAGGATGCCTTACGGAATCCCGGGGAGGCCACAGAGTGAAAATGACATGCAAGAAGGGCAGTGTTCCGTTTTCATTTATATATGTATTTTTCAAAATTGTGGCTGTGTTTTAGAAATCAAATACACCCAGACCTGAGGTACGAGTTACAAAAATATAGAAAGTTTGCTTGACGTGGTGGTGTGGAAACCTGAAACCCCAGCTACATTGAAGGGATTGGCAGGAAAATCGCTTGAACCCATGAGGCCGGTGTGGCAATAAGCCAAGATCTCACCATTGCAATCAAACCCGGGTGACAAGAGCAAAACTGTACGTCATAAAGAAAGTTTGGGAGAGGGGTGGATTCCCGAAGGCACCTCGTTTCGTTTCAGCGGTGTACACTAATCTATCTGATTTCTTTCATTTTCTTTTTCTTCTTCTCCTATTTTAACTGTGGAGAGGTTTCACCAGGATGCGAAGGTTGATCTGGAACCTGTGACCTCAGTTGACAAGTTCACCTAGGACTCCCAAAGGGCTAGGATTGCTGGTTTGCATCACAGGGCCAGGCCCAGTCTCCCTGATTTCTTTTGTAATAATAAACTCGGCTGGCCTGGCACGGTGGCTCACAGAAGCCTTTCATCCAGGCAACCTGAATACCAATTAGGGCGGATCACTCGAGGTTGCGGGTTAGATCCCGCCTCAAACAAAATAGTGAAACCCGGTCTCTGAAAAGAAAACAAAACTTGGGTTGGCTCGGCAGCTCCGCCTTGTAACCCCAGCACTTTGGAATGCTGAGGAGGACAGACCGTGAAGTGACACGTTCGACAAGGGCCTGCAAAGGACTGACGCATCACGCTCCCTATATAAAACATAAAAACAGAGCAAAATAAGAAATCTGAGGCAGGCATGGAATGCACTTGCGTCAGAATCATGTACTCTATAATCAGGATGCCGTACGGAATCCCGGGGTGGCCGAAGCGTGAAAATGACACGCAAGAAGCGCAGTGTTCCATTTTCATTTATATATGTATTTTTCGAAATTGTGGCTGTGTTTTAGAAATCAAATACACATAGAATTGAGGTACGAGTTACAAAAATAAAATAAGTTAGGTGGAAGTGGTGGTGTGGACACCTGCAACCACAGCTACATTGAAGGCATAGGAAGGACAATTGCTTGAACCCAGAAGGCCGGTGTGGCAATAATCCAAGATTGAACTGTTGCACTCCAGCCCGGGTGACATGAGGGAAACAGTACGTCATTAGGAAAAGCTGGGCTACAGGTGGAGTCCCGCAGGCACCCCGTTTAGTTTCAGTGGTTCACACTGAAATGTCTGATTTCTCTTTTTTTCTTTTTCGTTTTATCCTATGTTAAGTGTGGCGAGTTTTCACCGGGATGGGCGGGCTCATCTGGAACCCGCGATCTCAGTTGACCCGCTCACGTAGGGCTCCCAAAGGGCTAGGATTGCTGGTGTGAGTCACAAAGCCCGGCTTAGTCTCCTTGATTTGTTTCTTAATAATAAAGTAAGCTGGCAGCGCCCGGTGGCTCACGGGATCCTTTCATTCAGGCAATCTGAATAACAGGGTGGAACAGGCGAGGTTGTGGGTTTGAGCCCGCCCCAACAAAATGGTGAAACCTGGTCTCTGAAACAAAAACAAAACTTGGGTTGGGCTCGGTGGCTCTCCTCTGTAACCCCAGCCCTTTGGAATTCTGAGCAGTGTGGATCGTGAAGTCACAGGTTCGACACGGGCCTCCAACAACATGACGCAACCCGCTTTCTATATAAAACGTAAACACATAGCAAAATAAGAAATCTGAGGCGGGCATGGAATGCGCTTGCTTCAGAATCGCGTACACTATAATCAGGAAGCCGTATGAAATCCCGGCGTGGCCGCAGCGTGAAAATGACAGGTAAGAAGTGCAGTGTTCCGTTTTTATTTATATATGTATTTCTCGAAATTGTGGCTGTGTTTTAGAAATCAAATACACGTAGACTTGAGGTACGAGTTACAAGAATAGAGAAAGTTAGCTGGAGGTGTTGGGTTGGTCTTGGAGGCTCTTCCCTGTAACCACAGCACTTCGGAATGCCCAGGAGAATGGATCGTGAAGTTACAGGTTTGACATGGGCCTCTAAGGGCACGAGGCAATACGCTCCCTATATAAAACATAAAAACAGAACAAAATAAGAAATCTTAGGCAGGCATGGATTGCGGTCGCTTTGAAATCACATACACTATAATGAGGATGCCTTACGGAATTCTGGGTTGGCCGCAGCGTTAAAATGACACGCAGGAAATGCAGTGTTCCGTTTTTATTTATATATGAATTTTTCGAAATTGGGGCTGTGTTTTAGAAATCAAATACACATCGACGTGAGGTACAAGTTACAAAAATATAGAAAGTTAGCCGGACGTGGTGGTGTGTACACCTGCAACCCCAGATACATTGAAGCATAGGCAGTACAATCGCTTGAACCCAGCAGGCCAGTGTGGCAATAAGCCAAGATCACAGCGTTGCACTCCAGCCCTGGTGACAGGAGGGAAACAGTACGTCAAAAAGGAAGACTGGGCTCGGGGTAGAGTCACGCAGACACCCCGTTTTGTTTCACTGGTGCACACTAATCTGTCTGATTTCTTTTCTTTTCTTTTTTATTCTCCTATTTTAAGTGTGGCGAGTTTTCACTGGGATCTGCAGGCTGACCTGGAATCCGTGACCTCAGTGGGCCCACTCAGCTAGGCCTTCCAAAGTGCTAGGATTGCTGTTGTGAGTTACACAGCCCGAAGCAGACTACCTAATTTGTTTTTTTAATAATAAAGTAAGCCGGCCTGGCACGGTGGCTCATGGGAGCCTTTCCTCCAGACACTCGGAATACCAATTAGGGCAGATCACTGCAGGTTTCGGGTTAGATCCCGCCCCAAACAAAATGGTGAATCCTGGTCTCTGAAATTAAAACAAAACTTGGTTTGGGCTCGGCGGCTCTCCCCTGTAACCCAAGCACTTTGGAATGCCGAGGAAGATGGATTGTGAAGTCACAGGTTCCACACAGGCCTGCAAAGGCAGGACGCAACATGCTCCCTAGATAAAACATAAAAATAGAACATAATAAGAAATCTGAGGCAGGCATGGAATACGATCGCTTCAAAATCACGTACACTATAATCAGGATGCCCTACGAAATCCCAGGGTGGCTGCAGCATAAAAATGACACGCAAGAACGGCAGTGTTCTGTTTTCATTTATATATGTATTTTTCGAATTTGTGGCTATGTTTCGGAAATCAAATACACATAGAGTTGAGGTACGAGTTACAAAAATATAGAAAGTTAGCTGGACGTTGTCATGTGGACACCTGTAACCCCAGCTACATTGATGGGATTGGCAGGAAAATTGCTTGAACCCAGGAGGTGGGTGTGGCAATAAGCCAGGATCACACCATTGCACTCCAGCCCGGGTGACAAGAGGGAAACTGTACGTCATAAAGAAAGGCTGGGCTAGGGGTGGAGTCCCACAGGCACCCCGTTTTGTTTCAGTGGTGCACACTGATATGGCTGATCTCTTTTCTTTTCTTTATCTTTGTCTCCATTTTAAGTGTGGCGAGTTTTCATGGAGATGTGCAGGCTGATCTGAAACCCTCGACCTCAGTGGCCCTGCTCACCTAGGCCTTCCAAAGGGCTAGGATAGCTGGTTTGAGTCACAGGGCCCTGCCCAGTCTCCCCGATTTGTTTTTTAATAATAAATTCAGCCGACCTGGCGCGGTGGCTCATGGGAGCCTTTCATCCAAACACTCTGAATACCAATTAGGTGGATCACTCAAGGTTGCGGGTTAGATCCCGCCCCAAACAAAATGGTGAAACCCGGTCTCTGAAATGAAAACAAAACTTGCGTTGGGCTCGGCGGCTCCCCCTGTATCCCCAGCACTTTGGAATGACAAGGAGGTCGGATCATGATGTCACAGGTTCGACACGGGCCTCCAAAGGCACGACACAACATGCTCCTATATAAAAGACAATAAGAGAGTAAAATAAGGAATCTGAGGCAGGCATGGCATGCACTCACGTCGGAATCACGTACACTATAATCAGAATGCCGTACGCAATTCTGGGGTGGCCGCAGCGTGAAAATGACACGCAAGAAGTGCAGTGTTCCATTTTTATTTATATATGTATTTTTCGAAATTTTGGCTGTGTTTTAGAAATCAAATACACGTAGACTTGAGTTACGAGTAACAAAAATATAGAAAGATAGCTGGACGTGGTGGTGTGGATACCCACAACCCTAGCTACATTGATGGGATTGTCAGGACAATGGCTTGAACCCAGGAGGCCGGTGTGGCAAAAAGCCTAGATCACATTGTTTCACTTCAGCACAGGTGACAAGAGGGAAACAGTACGTCATAAGAAAAGGCTGGGCTAGGGGTGGAGTCCCGCAGGCACCCCGTTTTGTTTCAGTAGGGCACACTGATTTGTCTGATTTCTTTTTTTTTCTTTTTCCTTTTCTCCTATTTTAAGTGTGGCGAGTTTTCACCGCGATGCGAAAGTTGATCTGGAACCCTTGACCTCAGTGGACCCGCTCACCTAGGCCTCCGAAAGTGCAAGGATTGCTTTTGTGAGTCACAGAGTTCTGCACAGTCTCCCTGATTCCTTTTTAAATAATAAAATAAGCCGGCTGGGCCTGGTGGCTCACGGGAACCTTTCATCCAGGCAATCTGAATAGCAATTAGGGCGGATCACTCGAGGTTGTGGGTTTGAGCCCGCCCAAAAAAAATGGTGAAACCCGGTCTCTGAAACAAAAACAAAACTTGGGTTTGGCTCGGTGGCTCCCCCCTGTATGCCGAGCACTTTGGAATGCCGAGGAGGACGATCTTGTAGTCACAGTTTCGACACGGGCCCACAAAGGCACAACGCAACACGCTCCCTAGATAAAACATAAAAATAGAGCATAATAAGAAATCTTAAGCAGGCATGGAATGCGCTCGCTTGGGAATCATGTACACTATAATCAGGATGCTGTACAGAATCCCAGGGTGGCCGCAGCGTGAAAACGACATGCAAGAAGTGCAGCGTTCCGTTTTCATTTATATATGTATTTTTCAAAATTGTGGTTGTGTTTTGGAAATCAAACACACATAGATTTGTGGTACGAGTTACAAAACTAGAGAAAGTTAGCTGGACGTGGTGGTGTGGACAACAGCAACCCCAGCTACATTGAAGGCATATGCAGGACAATCGCTTTAACCCAAAAGGCCGGTGTGGCAATAAGCCAAGATCCCACCATTGCATTCCAGCCCGGGAGAAAAGAGGGAAACAGTACATAATAAGAAAAGGCTGGGCGAGAAGTGGAGTCCCGCAGGCACCCCGTTTTATTTCAATGGTGCACACTGATCTGTCTGATTTATTTTCTTTTCTTTTTCTTCTTCTCCTATTTTAAGTGTGGCGAGGTTTCACCGGGATGCGAAGGTTGATCTGTAACCCACCACCTCAGTTGACAAGTTTACCTAGGACTACCAAAGGGCTAGAATTGCTGGTTTGAATCACAGGGACCGGCCCAGTCTCTCTGATTTTTATTTTAATAATAAATTTGTTCGGCCTGGCTTGGTGGCTTATGGGAGCCTTTCATCCAGGTGCTCTGAATACAAATTAGGACGGATCATTCGAGGTTGAGGGTTAGATTCCCTCTGAAACAAAATGGTGAAACCCAGTCTCTGAAACGATAACAAAACTTGGGTTGGGCTCTGCGCCTGCCCTTTCCAACCGCAGCACTTTGGAATGCCGAGGAGGATGGATCGTGAAGTCACTCACGTCGGAATCACACGTACAGGATAATCAGAATGCCCTACGGAATCCCGGGGTGGCCGCAGATTGAAAATGACACGCAAGAAGTGCAGTGTTTCGTTTTCATTCATATATGTATTTTTCGAAATTGTGGCTGATTTTTAGAAATCAAATACACCTAGACTTGAGGTACGAGTTACAAAAATATAGAAAGTTAGCTGGACGTGGTGGTGTCGACACCTGAATTCCCGGAAAAATTGAAGGCATAGGCAGGACAATTGCTTGAACCCAGAAAGCAGGTGTAGCAATAAGCCAAGATCTCACCTTTGCACTCCAGCCTGGGTGACAAGAGGGAATCAGTACGTCATAAGAAAAGGCTGGGCTAGGGGTGGGTTCCGCCAGGCACACGGGTTCGTTTCAGTGGTTCACACTAATCTGTCTGATTTCTTTTCTTTTCTTATTCTTCTTCTCCTATTTTAAGTGTGGCGAGTTTTTACCAGGATGCAAAGGTTGGTCTGGAACCCGTGACCTCAGTTGAGCTGCTCACCTAGGCCTTCCAAAAAGCTAGGATTGCTGGTTTGAGTTAGAGGGCCAGGCCCAGTCTCCCTGATTTCATTTTTAATAATAATGTTGGCCGGCTTGTCGCGGTGGCTCACGGGAGCCTTTCATCAAGGCGCTCTGAATACCAATTAGGGCAGATCACTCGAGGTTTCAGGTTAGACCCCTCCCCATAAAAATTGGTGAATCCCGGTCTATGAAACAAAAGCAAAACTTGCGTTGGGCTCAGCGGCTCCCCCCTGTAATTCCAGCACTTTGGAAAGCCGAGGAGGATGGATCCTGAAGTCACAGGTCCCACACATGTCCCCAACGGCACGATGCAACACGGTCCCTAGATAAAACATGAAAACAGAGCAAAATAAGAAATCTGAGGCAGGCATGGAATGTGCTAGCGTCGGAATCACGTACACGATAATAAGGATGCCGTACGGAATCCCGGGGTTGCCCCAGTGGGAAATGACACGCAAGAAGTGCAGTGTTCCGTTTTCATTTCATATGTGTTTCTCGAAATTGTGGCTTTGCTTTAGAAATCAAATACACATAGATTTGAGGTATGAGTTACAACAATATAGAAAGTTAGCTGGACGTGGTGGTGTATACACCTACAACCCCAGCTACATTGAAGGCATAGGCAGGACAATCCCTTGAACCCAGAAGGCCGGTGTGGCAATAAGCCAAGATCCGACCGTTGCACTCCAGCCCGGGTAACAAAAGGAAAACTGTATGTCAAAAGGAAAGTCTGGGCTATGGGTGGAGTCCCGCAGGTACCCCGTTTTGTTTCACTGGTGCACACTGACCTGTCTGATCTCTTTTCTTTTCTTTTTTTTTTCTCCATTTTAAGTATGGTGAGTTTTCACCGGGATGTGCAGGCTCACATGGAACCCGCAATCTCAGTTGACCCACTCACCTACGGATCCCAAAGGGCTAGGATTGCTGGTGTGAGTCACAGAGCCTGGCCTCGACTCCCTGATTATTTTAAAAAAATAAAGTAAGCTGGCAGGTCCTGGTTACTCACGGAATCCTTTCATCCAGGCAATCTGAATACCAGTTAGGGTGGCACAGGCGAGATTATGGGTTTGAGCCCGCCCCAAAGAAAATGGTGAAACCTGGTGTCTGAAACGAAAACAAAATTTGGGTTGGGCTCGGCAGCTCTCCCCTGTAACCCCAGCACTTTGCAATGCCGCATAGGATGCATTGTTAAGTCACAGGATCGACAAGGGCCTCCAACCACACGATGCAACACGCTCCCTATATAAAATATAAAAAAAGAGCAAAATAAAATATCTGAGGCAGGCATGGAATGCGCTCGCGTCGGAATCACATGTACAGTGTAATCAGGATGCCCTACGGAATCCTGGGGTGGCCGCAGCGTAAAAATGACGTGCAAGAAGTGCAGTGTACCGTTTTCATTTATATATGCATTTTTCAAAATTATGGCTGTGTTTTAGAAATCAAATACACATAGAATTGAGGTACGATTTATAAAAATATAATAAGTTAGCTGGACGTGTTGGTGTGGACACCTACAACCCCAGCTACATTGAAGGCATAGGCAGGACAATCGCTTGAACCCACGAGGCGGGTGTGGCAATAAGCCTAGATCGCACTGTTGCACTCCAGCCTGGGTGACAAGAGGGAAACAGTACGAAATGAGGAAAGGCTGGGCTAGGGTTGGAGTCCCGCAAGCAACTCGGTTTATTTCAGTCGTGCACAATGATCTGTCTAATTTCTTTTCTTTTCTTTTTTGTTTTATCCTATTTTAAGTGTGGCCAGTTTTCACTGGGATGTGCAGGCTGATGTGATACCCGCGACCTTAGTGCACCCGCTCCCCTAGGCCTCCCAAAGGGCTAGGATTGCTGGTGTGTGTGACATGGACTGGCCCAGTCTCCCTGATTTGTTTTTTAATAATAACATCAGCCGGACGGGCGCGGTGGCCCACGGGCACCTTTCATCCAAGCAATGTGAATACCAATTAGGGTGGAACAGGCGGGGTTGCAGGTTTGAGCCCACCCCAAGCAAAATACTGAAACACAGTCTCTAAAACTAAAACAATAATTGGGTTTGTCTCAGAGGCTCTTTCCTATATCCCCAGCACTTTGGAATGCGGAGGAGGATGAATCGTGAAGTCACAGGTTCGACACGGGCCTCTAAGGGCATGATGCAGCACGCTCCCTATATAAAATATAAAAACAGAACAAAATAAGAAATCTTAGGCAGGCACGGAATGCCGTCGCTTTGGAATCACCTACACCATAATCAGGATGCTTTACAGAATCCTGGGTTGGCTGCAGCGTGAAAATGACATGCAGAAAATGCAGTGTTCCGTTTTCATTTATATCTGTATTTTTCGAAATTGGGGCTGAGTTTTAGAAATCAAATACACATAGACTTGAGGTACAAGTTACAAAAATATAGAAATTTAGCTGAACGTGGTGACAGGAGGGAAACAGTAAGTCAAAAGGGAAAACTTGGCTAGGGGTAGAGTCATGCTGGGATCCCGCTTCGTTTCACTGGTGCACACTGATGTGTCTGATTTCTTTTCTTTTCTTTTTTTCCTCCTATTTTAAGTGTGGCTACTCTTCACCAGGATGCGAAGGTTGATCTGGAACCCGCGAACCCAGTACACCCGCTCACCTAGCCATTCCAAAGGGCTAGGATTCCTGGTTTGAGTCACAGGGCCGGGCCCAGTCTCCCTGATTTGTTTTTTAATAATAAATTCGGCCGACCTGGTGTTGTGGCTCATGGAAGCCTTTCATCCAGGCGCTCAGAATACCAATTAGTCAGATCACTTGAGGTTGCGGGTTAGATCCCGCCTCAAACAAATTGGTGAAACCCGGTCTCTGAAATGAAAACAAAACTTGGGTTGGGCTCGGTGGCTCCCCCTTGTAACCCCAGCACTTTGGAATGCCGAGGAGGATGGATCGTGATGTCACAGGTTCGACATGGGCCTTCAAGGGCACAACAAAACACGCTCCCTAGATAAAACATAAAAACAGAGCAAAATAAGAAATCTAAGGCACGCATGGAATGCGCTAGTCTCGGAATCACATACAGTATAATCAGGATGCCGTACGCAATTCTGGGGTGGCCGCAGTGTGAAAATGACACGCAAGAAATGCAGTGTTCCGTTTTCATTTATATATGTATTTTTTGAAAGTGTGGTTTTGTTTTAGAAATCAAATACACATAGACTTGAGGAAGGAGTCACAACAATATAGAAAATTAGCTTGACATGGTGGTGTGCACTACCACAACCCCAGCTACATTGAAGGCATAGGAACGACAATCATTTGAACCCAGGAGGCCAGTGTGGCAAAAAACATAGAACCAACTGTTGCACTCCAGCATGGGTGACAAGAGCGAAACAGTACATCATAAGGAAAGGTTGGGCTAGGGGTGGAATCCCGCATGAACCCCGTTTTGTTTCAGTGGTGCACACTGATCTGTCTCATCTCTTTTCTTTTCTTTTCATTTCTCTTCTATTTTTAGTGTGGTGAGTTTTCACCAGGATGTGCAGGCTGATCTGGAAACCGCGACCTCAGTAAACCCACTCACCTAGACCTTTCAAAGGGCTAGGTTTGCTGTTGTGAGTTACAGAGACCGGCCCAGTCTCCCTGATTTGTTTTTTAATAATATATAAGCCGGCCGAGCCCGGTGGCTCATGAGAGCCTTTCATCCAGGCAATCTAAAAACCAATTAAGGTGGAACAAGCTAGGTTGTGGGTTTGAGCCCGCCTCAAAAAGAATGGTGAAACACGGTCTTTGAAACACAAACAAAACTTGGCTTGGGCTCGGCAGCACACCCCTGTAACCCCAGCACTTTGGAATTTTGCGCAGGGCGGATCGTGAAGTCACAGGTTTGACACGGACCTGCAAAGGCATGATGCAACACGCTCCCTAGATAAAACATAAAAATAGAGCATAATAAGAAACCTTAATCAGGCATGGAATGCGCTGGCTCGGGAATCATGTACACCATAATCAGGATGCCGTACGGAATCCCGGGGTGGTCAGAGCGTGAAAATAACACGCAAGAAGTACAGTGATCCGTTTTCATTTATATTTGTTTTTTTTCGAAATTGTGGCTGTGTTTTGGAAATCAAATACACACAGACTTGAGGTACGAGTTATAAAACTAGAGAAAGTCAACTGGACGTGGTGGTGTGGACACCAGCAACCCCAGCTACATTGAAGGAATTCGAAGGAAAATCTCTTGAACCCAGGAGGCGGGTGTCACAATAAGCCAAGGTCGCATCATTGCACTCCAGCTGGGGTGACAAGAGGGAAACTGTACGTCATAAATGAAGGCTGTGCGAGTGGTGGATTCTCACAGGCACCTCGTTTTGTTTCAACACTGCCCACTAATTTGTCTGATTTCTTTCTTTTCTTTTTCTTCTTCTATTTTAAGTGTGGTGAGTTTTCACCTGGATGCGCAGGCTGATCTGAAACCTGCGACCTCAGTGGACCTGCTCACCAAGGCCTTTTAAAGGACTAGGATTTCTGCTTTGAGTCACAGGGCCTGGCCAAGTCTCCCTGATTTTTTTTTAATAATAATTTCTGCCGAACTGGAGCAGTGGCTCACGGGAGCCTTTTATACAGGCACTTTGAATACCAATTAGGCAGATTACTCGAGGTTGCGGGTTAGACCCCGCCCCAAACAAAATGGTGAAACCCGGTCTCTGAAACAAAAACAAAATTTCAGTTGGGCTTGGTGGCTCCCCCCCTGTAACACCAGCACTTTGGAATGCCGAGGAAGACGGATCCTGATATCACAGGTTTGACACTGGCCTCCAAAAGCATGATACAACACGCTCCCTAGATAAAACATTAAAACAGAGCAAATTAAGAAATCTGAGGCAGGCATGGATTGCGCTCGCGTGGGAATCATGTACACTATAATCAGGATGATGTACGGAATCCCAGGGTGGCTTCAGCGTGAAAATGACATGCAAGAAGTGCAGTGTTCCGTTTTCATTTATATATATATATTTCGAAACTGTGGCTGTGTTTTAGAAATCAAATACACATAGACTTGAGGTACAGTTACAAAAATATAGAAAGTTAGCTGGATGTGGTGGTGTGGGCACCTGCAACCCCAGCTACATTGAAGACATAAGCAGGACAATCGCTTTAACCCAGAAGGACGGTGTGGCCATAAGCCAAGATTGCACTGTTGCACTCCAGCCCGGGTGACAAGAGGGAAACAATAAGTCATTAAGAAAGGCTGGGCTAGGGGTCGAAACCCCAGGAACCCCGTTTTGTTTCATTGGTGCACCCTGATCTGTCTAATTTCTTTTCTTTTCTTTTTCTTTTTATCCTATTTTAAGTGGGGCTAATTTTCACCGGGCTGGGTGGGCTCATCTGGAAATGGCAATCTCAGTTGACCCGCTCACCGAGGGCTCCCAAAGGGCTAGAATTGCTCATGTGAGTCACAGAGCCCGGACCAGTCTTTCTAATTTGTTTTTTAATAATAAAGTAAGCCGGCAGGGCCTGGTAGCTCATGGGATCCTTTCATCCACGCAATCTGAATACCAGTTAGGGTGAACAGGCGAGGTTGTGGGTTTGAGCCCGCCCCAATTTAAATGGTGAAACCCGGTCTCTGAAACAAAAGAAAACTTGGGTTGGGCTTCGCGGCTCCCCCTAGGAACCACAGCACTTTGGAATGCTGAGGAGGATGGATGGTGAAGTGACAGGTTTGACATGGTCCTGCAAAGGCACGACGCATCACACTCCCTATATAAAACATAAAAACAGAGCAAAATAAGAAATCTGAGGCAGGCATGAAATGCACTCGCTTTGGAATCACGTACACTATAATCAGAATGCCGTATGGCATCCCGGGGTGGCCACAGCGTGAAAATCACATGCAAGAAGTTCAGTGTTCCGTTTTCATTTATATATGTATTTTTCGAAATTGTGGCTGTGTTTTAAAAATCAAATACACATAGACTTGAGGTACAAGTTACAAAAATATAATAAGTTAGCTGGATGTAGTGATGTGCACACCTGCAACCCAGCTACATTGAAGGCATAGGCAGGACAATTGCTTGAACCCAGAAAGTGTGGCAATAACCCAAAATTGCACTATTGCACTCTAGCCCGGGTGACAAGAGGGAAACAGTACGTCATTAGGAAAGGCTTGGCTAGGGGTGGAGTCCTGCAGGCACCCCGTTTTGTTTCAGTGGGGCACACTGATCTGTCTGATTTGTTTTCTTTTCTTTTTTGTTTTATCCTATTTTAAGTGTGGCTAGTTTTCACCAGGATGGGCGTGCTCGTCTGGTTCTTGAGGTATCAGTTGACCCGCTCACCTAGGGCTCCCAAAGCACTAGGATTACTAGTGTGAGTCACAGCACATGGACCAGTCTCCCTGATTTGTTTTTTAATAATAAATAAGCCGGCAGGGCTCAGTGGCTCACGGGATTCTTTCTTCCAGGCAATCTGAATACAAGTTAGGGTGAAACAGGCGAGGTTGTGGGTTTAAGCCCGCCACAAACAAAATGGTGAAACCCGGTCTCTGAAATGAAAACAAAACTTGTGTTGGGGTTGGCAGCTCCCCCCTGTAACCCCAGCACTTTGGAATTCCGAGCAGTGCGGATGGTGAAGTCACAGGTTCGACACGGGCTTCCAATGACAGGATGCAACACGCTCCCTATTTGAAACAAATAAACGGAGCAAAATAAGAAATCTGAGGTGGGCATGAAATGCACTTGATTCGGAATCACGTACACTGTAATCAGGATGCTGTATAAAATTTCGGGGTGGCCGCAGCGTGAAAATGACATGCAAGAAGTGCAGTGTTCCTTTTTTTATATATGTTTTTTTTCGAAATTTTGGCTGTGTTTTGGAAATCAAATACACGTAGACTTGAGGTACGAGTTACAAAAATATAGAAAGTTAGCTGGACGTCGTGGTGTGGACACCTATAACCCCAGCTACATTGAAGGGATTGGCAGGACAATCGCTTGAACCCAGGAGGCCGGTGTGGCAATAACCCTCGTTCGCACTGTTGCACTTCAGCCCGTGTGACAAGAGGGAAACTGTACATCATAAGGAAAGGCTGGGCTAGGGGTGGAGTCCCGCAGGCACCCCATTTCGATTCTGCGGTACACACTAATCTGCCTGATTTCTTTTCTTTTCTTTTCGTTTTCTCCTATTTTAAGTGTGGCGAGTTTTCACCGAGATGCCCAGGCTGATCTGGAAACCCCAATCTCATTTGACAAGCTCACCTAGGCCTTCCAAAGGGCTAAGATTGCTGCTTTGTGTCACAGGGCCCGATGCAGTATCCCTGAGTATTTTTAAATAATAAATTTGACCGGCCTGGCGCGGTGGCTAATGGGAACCTTTCATCCAGGAGCTCTGAATACCAATAAGGGCGGATCACAAGAGGTTGCCGGTTAGACCCACCTCAAATAAAATGGTGAAACCCGGTCTCTTAAATGAAAACAAAACTTGGGTTGGGCTCGGTGACTCCCTGCTGCAACCCCAGCACGTTGGAATGCCGAGGAGGACGGATCGTGAAGTCACATCTGAGGCAGGCATGAAATCCGCTCGCATCGGAATCATGTACACTATAATCAGGATGCCATATGGAATCCCGGTGTGGCCTCAGCGTGAAAATGACACGCAAGAAGTGCAGTGTTCTGCTTTCATTTATATATGTTGTTTTTTTCGAAATTCTGTCTGGGATTTGGAAATCAAATACACATAGACTTGACGTACGAGTTACAAGAATAGAGAAAGTTAGGTGGATGTGGTGGTGTGGACACCAGCAACACCAGCTACATTGAAGGGATTGGTAGGACAATCTCTTGAACCCAAGATGAATGTGGGGCAATAAGCCAAGATTGCTCCATTGCACTCCAGCCTGGGTGACAAGAGGAAAACTGTACATCATAAAGAAAGCCTGGGCAAAGGGTGGATTCCTGCAGGCACCTTGTTTCATTTCAGCGGTGCACAGTAGTCTGTCTGATTTATTTTATTTTATTTTTCTTCTTCTCCTATTTTAAGTGTGGCGAGTTTCCACCGGCATGCAAAGGTTGATCTGATACCCGCGACCTCAGGTGACCCGCTCACCTAGGCTTCCCAAAGGGCTAGAATTGCTGGCTTGAGTCACACGGCCCGGCAGAGTGTCTCTGATTTGTTTTTTAATAATAAATAAGCCCAAAGAGAACAGTGGCTCACGGGATTTTTTCATTCAGGTAATCTCAATGCCAGTTAGGTTGGAACAGGCGAGGTTGTGGGTTTTAGCCCTCCGCAAACAAAATGGTGAAACCCGATCTCTGAATTGAAAACAAAACTTGGGTTGGGCTCGGTGAATCCCCCTGTAACCCCAGCACTCTGGAATGCTGAGGAGGATGAATCATGAAGTCACAGTTTCGAAACGGGCCTGCAAAGGCACGACGCAACACATTCCCTAGATAAAACATGAAAATAGGCCGGGCGCGGTGGCTCAAGCCTGTAATCCCAGCACTTTGGGAGGCCAAGGTGGGAGGATCACGAGGTCAACAGATCGAGACCATCCTGGTCAACATAGTGAAACCCCGTCTCTACTAAAGATACAAAAAAGTAGCTGGGCCCGGTGGCGCGTGCCTGTAATCCCAGCTACTCGGGAGGCTGAGGCAGGAGAATTGCCTGAACCCAGGAGGTGGAGGTTATGGTGAGCCGAGATCGGGCCATTGTACTCCAGCCTGGGTAACAAGAGCGAAACTCCATCTCAAAAAAAAAAAACATGAAAATAGAGCATAATAAGAAACCTTAAGCAGGCATGGAATGCGCTCGCTTGGGAATCACGTACACCGTAATCAGGATGCCCTACGGAATCCCGGGGTGGCCAAAGAGTGAAAATGACACGCAGGAAGTGCAGTGTTCTGTTTTCATTCATATATGTAGTTTTCGAAATTTTGGCTGTGTTTTAGAAATCAAATACACTTATACGTGAGGTACGACTTACAAAAATATAGAAAGTTAGCTGGACGTGGTGGTGTGGACACCTGAAACCCTAGCTACATTGAAGGGATTGTCAGGAAAATTGCTTTAACCAGGAGGCGGGTGTGGCAATAACCCAAGATCTCACTGTTGCACTCCAGCCCGGGTGACAAGAGCAAAGCTGTACATCATAAAGAAAGTTTGGACGAGGGGTGGATTCCCACAGGCACCTCTTTTTGTTTCAGCGATGTACACTAATCTATCTGATTTATTTTCGTTTTTTTTCTTTTTCTCCTATTTTAAGTGTGGCGAGTTTTCACCCAGATGCAAAGATTGACGTGGAACCCGCGACCTCAGTGGAGCCACTCACCTAGGCCTTCCAAAGGGTTAAGATTGCTTGTTTGAGTCACAGGACCCGGCCCAGTCTCTCTGATTTGTTTTTTAAAAATAAAGTCGGCCGGCCTGGCGCAGTGGCTCACAGGAGCCCTTCATCCAGGCGCTCTGAATACCAGTTAGGGCGGATCACTCGAGGTTTCAGGTTAGACTTCTACATATCAAAAATGGTGAATCCCGATCTATGAAACGAAAACAAAACTTGCGTTGGGCTCGGCGGCTACCCGCTGTAATCCCAGCAACTTGGAATGCCGAAAAGGATGGATGGTGAAGTCATAGGTTCGACACATGCCTTCAATGGCAGGACGCAACACGGTCCCCAGATAAAACATAAAAACAGAGCAAAGTAAGAAATCTAAGGCAGGCATGGAATCCGCTCACGTCGGAATCATGTACA
>JAPYYA010003379.1:0-12928 GCA_028533165.1 Leontopithecus rosalia | reverse complement strand
AAAAAAATTCTTACATCTTGGAAACACTGTCACTTTACAAATGAATAATACTTTTAAATTTCTTTTATTGACTGGCTGTAAGTTCTTATATTTAAGATAAAAGAAAGTAAAGATAATGAACTCTAAGTATATATTCTGTAAAATTGACAAAATTTAAATATGCTTATATTCAAAAGATAATCTTTGGGGCATACATCTCTAGATTTTAAGATTCAGTATTTTCTCTCAACATGCTAGAAATAGTGTACTGTCTTCTGTCTTCCATTGATGCTGTTGAAAAGTGAGAGCTCTCTAATTCTTGGCAGGAGTATGTAAGTTTAATAGAAGAGTTGAATCTGGTGGTTGAAGAATGGAGTGTTTGGAATCAAGGTTTCCATCGTGGTACCAAGTTTGATAACGATAATGTCCACAGTGTACGTAATTTTGAGAATGGATGACTGCAGGCGAAATGGATGAAAAGATCCTCATTTCAATGTTCCAAAGATGTATTTTTACCCACATAGTGAATGAAATACGGTGGTCTTACAGATCCTAACATTTTGAAAAGAATTTTTCCCTGTACATTGAGAAGATCCAGCCCACCACATATCGTGTTCAGTATTATTGAAACCCTTCTGGTTCAATATCAACTAATGTTTTTAATTAGCTTTATTGTAAACTGAAGCCAACTAATCATAGATTCTTGACTGGTGACTGACTTGGTATTTTATTGCCCGCTAAGCTTTGGTGTATAAGTTTGGCATAGGCATTCACTGCTGAGCAATGGAAATGAGATTCTCCCCTGATTGCTTGAAAGTGTGATGTGAGTGCTGGCTTCACTAATAAGTATCAAATGTTACCATAATATCTAATCCTATACTCTTTTTCTGAATCTTTTTAAAAATTCTTGGTTATGTTACCTTGATACTTTCCCCTCCACCCTAAATACAGTTTCTTCACAGTCTCTCTGCCTTCCTTCTAATAATACACAGTTTCAGGAAAGTGTGTTATTGACTCATTGACACTAAAGTATGTATGGTATTTGAATTTTAACAGATTTTAAGCCAAATGAATGAACCTTTCTGACATGTAAGAAATAACATTCAGTAAGGCCTTTTGAAACTTCCAAAGTAACATATGAGTTTGTGACTTACTATTCAAGTAGGTGAAGTTGACTAAAAGTGATCAGAAGAGATCCAGAAATATATTTGTTCAAAGTGTATATTAGGATTGTATACTTATACTTTAATTTGTGTTTGTAGACACATACACTTTATAAAACTTTAGAAGAAGAGAAGAATAAATAGATAGTAAATTAGCCACAGTAGCTGTTTTGGCTTTCAAATCGTAAAGTAGTAGCTACTTTACGATTTGGAGCTTGATGTATAATTGTTTTTTAATTTAACAAAGATTATATGTCTCAGAAGCTACTGGAAAAAGTAAGATGTCAAATTACAATTCTTAGAAATGTAGATACAATTTTGATCAAATGAATAATTAAAATGCTACCTTGATTAATGGTTTGTTAATTGGGCTACACCTGATATGCATTTGCTTAAAATTTAACAATTTTTCTTTTTTTTCCTCAGTGTTAAAGAACCCAGTATGTAAATTATATAGATTTCCCACATCTGACAATAAGTGGATGCGAATTCGAGAGCAGATGTCAGAGAGCATTCTTTCTTTTCATATTCCTAAGGAATTGATCTCCCTTCACATTAAAGAAGATTTGTGCAGGTAAGAGAAAATAACTATTATCTCTCATTTATTTGTCTGTCATTAAAAATTTTTTAATTGACAAACTATATATAATCTGCAACATGTTTTGAAATATGTTTGCATTGTGAAATAGCTAAATTGAGCCAGTTAACATTTGTGTTACCTCACATATTATCAGTTATTTTTGTCGCTAGAACATTTTCTAAAGCCATAATGATAAGATAAAAATCTAGACCTGAACTGTCCACTGTGGTGACCACTAGTCCTATGTGGCTGTTGATTACTTGAGATATGACTAGTCCAAATTGAAATGTCCTATCAGTGTAAGAAACACACCAGATCTTTAATTCTTAGCACACATTTGCAGATGATTTAATAACAAAATGTTAACTTGGATATATTGGGGTTGTATAAAATACATTATTAAAGTTAACCTCACCTGTTTCTGTTTTAAACTTTTAAAATATGGCTACTAGAAAATTTACATTATATATGACTTTGATTTGTGGTTTGAGCCATATTTCTATGGATACCTTGGTATCTAGCCAATAATTTGAGCTTTGATCTTGTAATAATTCTTGTGTCTTTTTTTCTCAACTGCTTATGGTTGCTGTTTCTGGAAGTAATTCCTATTTGACTCTCCTTTGGACTTCTAATTTGTAGCAAGGCTTTCAGAAACTTGTTAGTCTAAAAACTATTGGAGATGACTGAATAAAATGTACTATGCTAATGAACAGTATTGTACCACAAAATTAAACCAGTTGCTATAATAAGGTAGAAGGATTTGAGAGCTGATTGGTTGATAAGAGTACTCTGGACCATGACTAATCAGTGTGTTCCTCTGCCTTTTAAACACACCTGTAATAACATTAAAAATGCTAAATGCTACATTATATAAAATACTGTTAAGTTTCTAAATCTCATTAAATTAGCAACTTTTAAAAAGTTAACACTTTATAATTGCTGAAACCTATAGCAGAGTGTGAAATTTATAGCAATTAGGTTTCTGCCTTATTCTTACATTAATATACATAGTTATTTAATAGTATTATACTCTTGGGTAGACTTTGAAGTCCCCAGGGATTCCATTTTGACCTAAGCCCCTGAGGATACCTAGTACTACCTAGTAGTGCTAGGCAATAGACGACAAAACAAATTACCTGGAAGGATAAAGCAAGCTTATGTATTACGGTAGAACCACAGGAATTTGGATTTTGGAAGTCATATAAGAGTCATCATCCTCAACATGGTTGTGTTCTAGATCACTGGACACTAAGAACCACTCCCAGTAGAGCCATGTAATGATCACCATTTCATCTGGAAGGGTTGAAGACAGTGGCTAGTTTTATGTAGAATAAGGAAAGACTCTCAGTAGACAAGCATGAGATGCCAGGTAGGACCTAAGAAACGCTGAAGAGGAGTTGCCAGATGAAACAGACTTAAGAATTTAGGACTAGTGCTTACCCTTTAGATGGCTCCAGAATAGCTGCACTCAAAGTAGCCAACACTAAATTTATAATTACAGTTAACAGTAATTTATTGTATAATAACAAATACTTAGAAGAATTTTAATGTTCACCACACAAAAGATAAATTTTTGAAGTGATGAATATCTTAGTTACCCTGACTTACACATATTCAGGTATCAAAATATCACATGTACTCCCAAAATATATACAACTATGATATATCAGTAAAAATAATATAAATGAAATAAAATATCTATGAAGACATAGACAATACAAAATAATGACATGTCATAAACACTAAAATTCATTAACATATTATTATACTATATGTAGTATTTACCATAATGACTAATTTTAGCCTAATATTTTTGGGTTGAAAGTCTTAGTTGATCGAACATTAACACCACTTTATTTAAAAATTCAACAAGCTAGGAAAAGAAAGAGTAAAGATAAAGACCTGTCTTGTGCCCTCCTCTGTCTTCTGTCTTTAGTTTAGAAACTAATGAGCAGCTGTCTTTCTACTGCTTGTCTGCTACTTTTGAGTCCTCCACAGTGCTATCTTCAAAGCCCATCTCTATTCTCACTAATACCCCTCTGTCTTCATTCATTGATAGCAAATCCAAGGGAGAAAGATGAGTAGTGAATCAGGAGAAAGAAACTAATAAGCTATTGAATTTTGGTAGGCATAGCCACTGTCATTACTATTGTTATTTTAACACATCAAAGTATTATCCACATACCCCATTCTCCTTATGCCTTTCTCTGTATCTCTTTTTGTTATTTCCATATGCTTCACAGCATAGTATTTGCTAACACATGGGAGGGGCTGGTGGGCAGTTTTGGGAAAGACAAATAAACGGTGCCTCCCAATATGAAGTGTCTTTGCCAGAGATAAAATTAGAAACTGGAATTGTTCAAAGAAGAAAATTACATTTTAATTCTACAAAAACAAATGATATAAAAACCTGACAGATTCTAAAAAGTCACCAGAGATTGTGATGACCAGGCTGTATACTTTTGGCTTTCTCCAATACGTTTTCTGTATAAATTTCCCATCATTAGAATTTATTTAAATATTCAACAATGAATATTTAAAATTTCATAACGAAAAGGAGAGTTTTAAAATTCATCCTGAAGGCTGAAAATGGTAAAAGGAAAAGCCTGTAGAAAAAGTGGCCAGCTGTCTCAGTAGAGTGTAAGAAGATACAGTTATTGTGAAACAGAATGAGAAATCTATACAGAGAGAACCATCTGCAGAAAAAAGGTCATGAAGGAAAGCATAATGGACTAAATAATGAAATTTTAAAATGCAGTGGCCAAATTAAATGCACAGAGCCAGCAGAAAAATTTAACACTAAGAAATCATGTCTGTCATGTGGAAGACAAACACAATACGCTCTTAAAAAATGCTAAAGAAAGGTGAAAAAAAGTTCAAATGGATGAGAAAAAGATGTTAAATGTGCAAGACAAAGGGCTGGACATTACTAAATAATTTTAAGTGTTCTTGAGAAGAACAGTTAGTGCAGAACCTTGAAAGAAAGCATTGGAAAGATTACTGAGTCTACAGTTTTGTTTCTTCTTTCACATGGTAAAATCAGGCTAGCATTATACTTCCCTGTAGAACCCAATGGAACAGTATCTACTGATTTCTGAGAGAAAAGGCTGTGGCTTCACATTATTATAGAGGGTTAGGTTATAATTTTTTTGTGGATGAAGGTCAGACTTACTTGCATATGCAGGAGCTCAGAAACCGTCATGTACAAAACGTTCTTGAAAATCCTACTTGAAGATATATGCTGACTGAGAAAATAGTTTAAGAATTATAACTTTAATACAATAAGAATTAATACAATATAAAAATTAAATTATATAAAATTAATATACCATAATATAAAAATTAAATCAGGCAGGTTAAGAATGGGAAATTGTCCTGCCAAGGAACTTGAAAGCATTTTCCTTGGTTGGTGTAATCTCCAGCACAAAGCTTTACTCTGAAGTTTCTTTCTCAGTTCCTCTTCCACTACCTTTACTCAGATCCCAGAAAGTGTTTTATTTGTACCAACTTCCCTCCCAATCACACAATTTAGATAGATTCTTGCTTTGTGTAATGAAAATGACAGATGCCTTATGTTTCAATACTTGCAAAGAGTGCAAATCATTCATTTACATGCTTGGAAATCCAAACTGAAAGAATCATTAAGCAAAAATTTTGCTTGTTTTTTTTTTCTTTATAAAAACAAAAGTATTGACTGAGAAACTTTATATTATGGTCATTTGCATTGCTATGGAAACCAAATATTTTCTGAAATTTTAACATAAATATTAACTAAATTGTGACTTTTTTGGTGAAGAGCAATAAACCAGTGAGTAGCAGATATAAATTGTGTCAAAGTCCCTTTCATATATTGTTCTGCATAGGACCCGTGTGAATACACACACACACACACACACACACACACACACACCTGCGAGATATTGTGCGTTCAGTTATAGAATATCTTCATCAATGATTATCACTGTCACTAAGAAGCCATTGCAGGGTAACAGATTGGTGTAAATTCTCTATCACTGTCACTCAGAAGCCATTGCAGGGTAACAGATTGGTGTAAATTCTCTATCACTGATCTTAGCTAGATCTTCTGAATAACTTGCTGCAGATCCTCTATCATCACTTGCTGCTTCACCTTGTACTTTTATTTTAAGAAGAGGGCTTCTTTCCTTAAATTTCATGAACCAATGTCCATCAGCTTCAACTTTTCTTCTTTGGTTTCCTCACCTCTCTCAGTCTTTATAAAATTGAAAAGAGTTAGGACTTTTCTCTGGATTACAGTTTGGCTTAAGGGAATGTTGTGGCTGGTTTGATCTTCTATCCAGAAACCTCAAACTTTCTTTACATCAGCAGTAAGGCTGTTTTGCTTTCTTATTATTTGTGTGTTCACTGAATAGCAATTTTAATTTCCTTCAAAAACTTTTTATTTGCATTCACAACTTGGCTGTTTGGCACACGAGGCCTAACTTTTAGCCTTTCTTGACCCTTCACATGCCTTCCTCACTAAGCTTAATCATTTCTAGCTTTTGATTGAAAGTGAGAGACATGTAACTCTTTTTTTTTTTTAACACTAGGAAGCCATTGTGGGATTATAGATTGGCCTAACTTTTATATTTTTGTGCTTCATGGAATAGCAGAAGGAAAAGAGGAAGAGAGATGATGGAATGTCTGATCAGTTGGAGCAGTCTGAACACACAAAATATTTATTGACTAAGTTCACCATCTTTTGGGTATGGTTCATGGCACCCCAAAACAATTACAATAGTAATATCAAAGATCACTGATCAAAGTCACCATGACAGACATAATAATGAAAACACTGGAAACATTGCAACAATTCCAAAATGTGAGACAGAGACAGAAAGTAAGCACATGCTGTTGGAAAAATGGAGTGGGTAGAGCTTCATGAAGGATTGCCACAAATCTTCAATTTGTAAAAAACAAACAAAAACTGCAGTATTTGTGAAGAGCAATAAAGCTAATCCCAGTCAAACACAGTAAATATATATGTGTGAAATATATGATTTTAACTAAAAATTAATACAGTGTAACTCAGTCATGCCCTACATCAGGAGTGAGTAAAAACTTTATCTTAAAAGGCAAGATAGTAAATATTTTTGTCTTTTCAAGGAATATGATCTATGTCCTTTACTTAGCTCTTCCAGTGAAATACAAAGCACTCATAGACAACATCTGCATGATTAATTGTAGGTGTTTCAATAAAAGTTTATTGACAAAAGCAGGTCATTCTTTTTAATTATCAAGATGAATTTGCAACCACAGTCAGTCCTTGACTGCTATGAAGTCTGGCTTTTAAAGATCTCATGCTTTTTTCATAATAAATTGACACTTTACCTCTTTTTTTCACTCCAATATGAAATATTTATGTATAAGCTGATGAATAGACTAAACAATTATGAGTTGATCTGTTGCCATCTCTCTGTAGAAATGTTTAGACAATTACTTGAGTATTTTCTTATATAACCATCTCTACTTTTCCAAGGGAGTGGAAAATAGAGAATTTAAAAGCCTGCTATGGTATCAGTTTTTCAACTCAAAGAAAAAGTTTTCTTAAATTTTTATTATAGATTTACTTGTAAAGGAGTATAGCAGCTGAGGAATAGAATTAAGGAAATGTTATATAGAGATAATCTCTCTATATATATGTAGTCAAACTGTGTCTTAAAAACAAGGTATTATTTGTGGTTTCATAATTTTTTTTAAATCAGTGAGAATGAAATTTCACTCGTAACATTATATTATTCACTTTCACACATCTAAAATTGGTGTATATCTGAAAGCGTAAGTCAGTGAGTCTTGTTTGCAGGAATCATGCATGTGCACTGTTTGCTTATTTGTGTAAAGCATACACATATGTATAATTGAGGAAAATGGAGGAGGTTATTCTTTGCAGTCAATCCTGACATTGAGTGGAAATGTTGGCAGGGACATAATGGCGCAGCAGCTACTTTTCCATCACTTGCACACAGGGTCTGTCTGAACTGCAGCTGCCATCTAAAAACACACTTGCTATTAGTCTCAGTCTTGCAGTTAATGTGACATTTGGACTCAACATGAACAGTTTTTATTAAATTTGAGATGGTAGATACACAAAGTCTCAGGGTTGTGATAGACTTTAAATCCTTTGGGGGCTCCCTTCGCTTGGCCTAAGCATTAACACCTTCTGAGTTCAAGTTTGATACATAGCAGTTTTTGAATTGGCAGTGAAGTATTCTCATAACACTATACACTTTTAATGTTATGGTTTTGTTCCCAAAAATTTACAAGGAGGAAAAGTTAGATATCACTCAAGTTGTTTACTGCTGTGAAGAAAGGCTCATATTGGGGCTTGGTAATTTTCTTATTCTTTGCTCCTACAGCCACAGCTACAGATATATAAAATATATACTGAGTTTTTACCATGAAAATAATACATGCTTACTATGCAAAATAGTAAAAATATAGAAAATTTATGAAAGAGAAAAGATGAAATCACTCCAAATCCACACCAAGAAAGACAATTTTGTTTTTATTTCCTACATCTACTGTCATTTGATGAGCCTTACTGCCATGGGGAAAGGTTTGTTTCCTGTGACATCACTCTCTGGTATCATGCTTAACTTTTCCTGCACATCTAAGTTATATTATGCATACATCTGTGATTCTTTATATAATGTTAAATAAAACTGTAGGCTACTGATCAGTTAAAAGTATTTTATTTTAACTTAATACATAAAAACGACTAGAAGTATACTAACACATGAACAATGGTTATTTCTTGATGATGGATTTAGAGTGCTAACTAGTTTCACAGAAAAATAAAATGAATATACTAGCCCTTACAAGTAGCCCAGGCTATTTAGACTTGTCAGTTAGTGGTACCTTGGTTTCTTCTAGTTTAAATAGCTTACTTTTCATTTAAATATCAAAGTCTATTCAAAATGTAGCTTTCCCTCAGCCTTGCTATAAAAAGTTTGGATGACTCTATCTTTTTAGAAAAATTAGCAGTCATTTAGAATTTCACTTTCCTTCTTCCCTACCCCCCAAAAATATATAGGTAAATGAAGTCAGCTTACTGTGTCTTCATAGCATCAGGAAAAAGGGATTCTTGATTTCTTGCAGTATCCTTTGGATACCTAGTGGTTTCTGTTATGGGGTGACTGATAACCATGGAGATGCCATTAGCTTAATCTGGCTTTTGGGTGATATTCTGGCATCTCTATTGGTACTTCCTTGCATCTATCTGATCTTGCAGTGCCTACACTGGAGAGTTGTTTGGTCCTCCTGATCATATGCCTCTATTGAAACACTGGCATTTTCAGGCCTCTGTAAGCCCTCAGTGGGAGCTGTATGATCGTTTAGATTTCTTGTACACCATTCACTGGCCATGTGGGAAGCAGAGCAATATTCATCTACCTATCATCTTCCACTATCAGAACCACAGCATGACTTATCTGTCATGTTGAATAAGGCCCCATTGTCAAGGCCTTATGTAGTTCATGTATTAATAGTTCTGTATATTCTATATAGGAACATAAATGCTTTATTGAAAATCATACTATGCTTCATTTTGTAAATTTATTTTGCCCTGTGTATCATGTCTATTTTAACATCCTTCACGAATGGTTCCCTACAGCATGGTTTGAAATGGTGATATGATATTCTGTCATGGAACTGCTCATAGGAAGATGTACATTGTTGCTTAAATTTCTATTATACATCAATATATACTATACATATTATATAAATAATTTTAATGTAGAAAACCTTATAAATATTCATACACATCTTCAGCATTCTTTACATTTAATTACAATAATTACTGAGACAAAGTATATATGTATTTTAGGGCCTTGGTTTTATGTTTTCAGTTTGCCTCCAAAAAGTTTGTGTCAATTTCACTTCTATCAATTATATAGGCAAAACTTAAACTCTTACTACTTTTTAAACTTACATTTTTTTATTACCTGTGGTTGAACATTTATCTATCTATTTATTACAGATATCCACAAAAATACACATAAATGCCTATGTGGAAACTGGGATATTCATATTTTTCCTTTTGATTTACAAGAGCTTCTTATATATTTAGTATATATTCAGTACATATTTCATGATTATATTTTTCAAATATTGTCTCTAATTGCATATTTAAAATTTTATTTTTATTATAAAATTGCGTGTGTATTTTTTCCATTGCACTTAGAAAATTTGACTGTATTCTGACATCAGTTCAATATTAAGCAAAAAACATGTTCGTTATTTGGAATTTATTAGTTACCATGTTATAAAAGGACATTCCATTTAGTCCATTTTCATTTCTTTCTCACCTCTTTATGATACTGCTACCAAATTTTCATGTCTCCTCACTGACTGCACCAAAGTAATTAAGAAAATTAAACAGTGACAACAACAACAAAATTGCTTTTAAAAGAACTGAGGGTTGGGTGTGGTGCCTCACGCCTTTAATCCCAGCATTTTGGAGGCTGAGACAGGCAGATCATGAGGTCAGGAGTTTGAGACCAGCCTGGCTAAAATGGTAAAACCCTGTCTTTACTAAAAATACAAAAATTAGTCAGACATGATGGCATGCACCTGTAATTCCAGCTACTTGGGAGGCTGAGGCTGAAGAATTGCTTGAACCCAGGAGTTGAAGGTTGGAGTGAGCCAAGATCATGCTATTGCACTCCAGTCTGGGCAACAAAGTGAGACACTGTCTCAAAAAAAGAGAACTGATAACTTTGGAATATTCATTTTTTACATTTAAGATTATGGTCTGCTCAAGGCTTCTTTTCTACATACAGTGCACTTTTATAGTTTTGTTCCTATGGATTTTGCATATTTTTTATAAAAGGTATTATATTTCATTTGTATTGATCTTTTAAAAACAGAATTTTTATGGATGTATCAATTCCACATTTTGTGCTATCTCAATTCTGTTTTTATTTTTATTATCTTCATTTTTAAAATAAAGACTTCTTGCATGGATTACATGTTGCTTTTATTTCTATTCTGTCTGTTGAAATGAAGAGACTATTTAAAAACTATGAATTTGTGAGGGGTAGATTTTAGATCAGATATACAAACATTGACGTGCATGTTTCCATTTGTAGGATTTTTGAAAGTCTTTAATTTTAGTTTTATTCCATCCTTGACCAAATGTTAATCAGAAAATTTTCCTTTTGAAGATGTTAGAATTATTTTTTTACCGTTGGTTTAAATTTTTTAAATATATTGTTTTTATATTTAGTTTTTCTTGAAACATACTGTTTATTTTTATTTTTTAATTTTTTTAGAGAGAGAGAGAATTTTCCTTTGTCACCCAGGCTGGAATGTAGTAGCATGATCTCAGCTTACTGCAACCTCCAGCTCCCGAGTTCAAGCAATTCTCCTGCCCCAGCCCCCTGGGTAGTTGGGATTTCAGGTGCCCACCACCATGCTCAGCTAATTTGTATACTTATAGTAGAGACAGGGTTTCATCTTGTTGGCCAGGCTGGTCTTGAACTCCTGATCTCAAATGATCTGCCTGCCTCAACTTCCCAAAGTACCAGGATTACAGGTGTCAGCCACTGCACCTGGCCTAATTTTTTCAAAATTTTCATGAATAGATGAAAATATATTGCATTCTATATCTGATATGTAAAGAGCTGTAATAACTTTTATTAACTTAAAATTAGCATTGTCATCATATAACATATTCTTAATGTTCTTTCTTCATCTCTTTTTTTGTTACTTATACTGTCAGAGGTTAAAAGGGCTATATAATAAAAATCTCACAATGACAGCTTTGTCATTAAACCCAATATGCAGTCTTTACTCTTCATATTTTTGGCATCTCAGGAGCATTCAATTGTTTCTTAGAAACAATCTTCCATCAGATGCTGTGGCTGCACATTCTCCTGGTAGTAAGTTCTGTACCTTCTCTGTCTCCAGAGTAGACTCTTCTTTTTCTATCCGTCTCTTACAGATTGGTGTTTTTTCATGCTTAGTTCTAAGCATCCCAGCTCTCCCACTCTATTTGCACTTTGTAATCAGTCACATCCATTGGCATGAAGTTCATCATTACCTACATGCTATTGTTTTCTGAATCATGCAACTCTCACTTGTATTCTGAGCTCTAGATAAACCACTACACAACCACCTACTAAATGTTTCTGTTTGTCTTGCAGTTAGCTCCAACTCAACATGTCTAAAGCTTAACTTATCTCTTTCCTTTCAAATTCATTCTTCCACAATTAGTTCCCATCTAAGTCCATAATATTACCCTCTGCCTACCCAACAGTTCAGTGCAGGAGTGTAGAACATGTCATTTTGTTTTGATGTAACTACATTTAACCATGTTCTACTTTAAGTATTAATTTCTGATCATTCTAATTCCAAAGTTTATCCCAAGCCCATTTAATTTTTGCATTTGCAGTTCCCAGTGCTCTTATTAAACCACATTATTTTCTATAGTAATGCAAACATCTACTTATTGTTTTTCTGTCTATGAGTTTACTCTTTTCCTTAGAGTTTATGACTCATTGCAGGCTCACAAAATCTGACTGAAAATGTTATAAAATACAAATTTAGAGTTGGAGATTTCTGGAGACAGCTTTGATATTTAACCTTTTAAGAACTATACTGGAGTTATCTGTTGGGAAGGGAAGAGGGGGCAAATAATATTAGCTCTAAAGTACTCAATCTAACATCTTCTTTTTGAGAAGTTTAATAAATTATTCTATAATCATGATGTATAAGTGATTAGCTATCAAAAACAAATCTCTTTGATCTAGCATACTTGAGAAATGGGGGAAATGGCAGCTGGTTTATTATGGATTAATTATGGTGGAAGAAAGGGAGTAACATGTTGAAAACAGCATAGAGATTCTATGTGCATTTAAGGTCTGTGTGTATGTGTTTATATATGAGTGTGTTTATTTGTATTCATAGTGCTTCAGGCTTTACCGTCCTTCAAGCTCTGGTTGAGTGCAGACAAGTTATGTAGGTCTTGCCAAACTGCTACCAGTAAAATTTTTTTTTTTTTTTTTGGAGAGAAGGAGAGGAAGAAAGAGGAAGAAAAAGAGGGAGAGAGAACAGGAATATTGCTTAATTCTAAGAATGGTTATTAATAATGGCTGATCAATATTTTGTGTATTGAAAGTGGAGAATGTATATTTTGTGTATTTAAAGTGGAGAGCGCTATACATATTTATTAAGTTTACTTGTTCTG